>ML830230.1:0-10181 GCA_009831015.1 Picea engelmannii | reverse complement strand
GGTCCTAAGGAGGCATAGTTTTCTAGGTGCTAGGTTTATTACTTACCCAAGTCAAAACCATGACATGACCTTCAATATGCACTATGTGCTCCAAGGGTGCCACTCACCTCTTTCTGTATTATTTGCATGATGTTCCCTTCAAGATGCACTATGTTCTCCAAGGGTTCCACTGAATTCTGTAGACTTCAAACCCCTGGAGTCAATACTCCATGAGGTGATCTTGTGAGAGACTAACGACCTTTAAGGAATAAGGACACTGCCTTATTATGGGCACCTTAGAATCATCATGAGCAACTTTCACATTATTCCCTCACGATATTTTGGGTCTTTGCAAACTAGGTAATCCTTACCCTACAGTTTGATCCACGATGGTAGTTATAGTAGGTTGTGGTAGAGCTGCTACCACACCTCTGCCTCAATGTCTCTGGTTGTCATGCATGGCCCCTTTACTCCAAATGTGAGTCTGATTGACAAGCTATCGTCAGCCTCCATCCATCAAGGATTCATGTCAGTAATAACAATCAACATCATAATATATAATCATATGTATATATTTCACATGAACAAC
This sequence comes from Picea engelmannii, assembly GCA_009831015.1. Classification (NCBI taxonomy): domain Eukaryota; kingdom Viridiplantae; phylum Streptophyta; class Pinopsida; order Pinales; family Pinaceae; genus Picea; species Picea engelmannii. The sequence continues at coordinate 9,613 of ML830230.1, read as the reverse complement.
ATTCAAACCCTAAGAGTCCACTCCTTGACCTTATCTAGAGTCCAAGGAGTTTCATCGATACCTCGACATCCTCAAACGTAGAGTGTCTTGCACACTCAGGTGAACCCAGTCAATATCACCTTTCGATGTAAATACAACAAAAATAACATATCCTTAAATCCAACATATCTTATAATCATAATCAAAACAACCAATCGTATAAAGATCTGGATCACTTGCATGCAAGTGTCCTCAAAGAAGAAGTCCTCTCATTGTGCACAATACCAGGATGTTACACCCTTTCTCTCTCTCTCTCACTCTCCCTCTCTCTCTGCTCCCGTCTCACTCCCTACCTCTCAGGATCCCTCTCTCTGTCCCTCTCACCCTCTCTCTCTCTCTCTTTCTCCCCTTCCCCTCACCTCGTCTCTCTCTACCTCCCCTCTCTTTGTCTCTCTCCCTCTCTCTCTCTCTCTCTCTCTATCTCTCTCTCTTATCCCCCACTTATTTCTCTCCCTCTCTATTCTTGCTCCCCCCCCCCTCTCTCTCTCTTGCCAACCCCACACTCTCTCTTTATCTATCTCAACCCCTTTCCCTCTGAGACAGGAGCATCGCCAACACAACAAGTGAGCAACGCGGAGGTGAATGGACAGCTGGACAAGCCAGCACAAATTTTTGAAAATGATTTGAAATTTTTGAGTGATCTTAAATGAATCATTTAAGATATGGTGTACTAGTATATTGTAATGGACCTTGAGCGGATAGCTCTCATCCTTTAGTATATAGTCGACATTTAATTTATTTAATGCTGGTAGATAGGATTTTAAATTCTAGATTTGATAGTTTAGAGTCCCAGAGGGAAAACGAATATAGACACCTTCATGGTATCATGGTAATAGTAGTTGAGAAAACAGGAGCAAGAAGAAAAGAGCATGCAGAGAATTGTATGAAGAACACCCATGTACAGACAATTGAATTAATAGAAGAAGTTCTGATTCAAATTCATGGTTTTGTGTTATTCTCTATGTATTTGATGTTGATATACTCATGAATAATTGTTTCCTATCATACATTTAATTTTACATGCTGTGTATGTGATTTCATGATTTAATTGAAGTCTGAGAGGATGAGTGAATGAGTTTCAATTGTTTCTCTAGTTGAGCCAGAGGATTTAGAAAGGAGTGCAATTGAGTTGTCCACAAGGAGTGCGTCGACAGAAGGGTTCAATTAGAGATAGATTTTGTTCTCATTTCCTCGAAGGTACAGTAAGGTACAGTGCCATGCAAGGAGTGTGAAGGCCAAGGGAAAGCTTCAGGTTTGCGAATCTGAGGAAATTGGTGAAAGAATGATGTTCCAGGTGTGCACAGAGTCAAGAGACTTCAACCTTCAGTCGAGGATTGAAGGGTTTCCGCAATGAGTGCATCCAAAGAGTTCTCTCTTTCTAAGAGATCAAGTAACTATGGAAAGCTCAGGAAGGATAGGCCTCTAAGTTGTTGAAGAATAGCATAGACAAGCGTGACTTTAAGTTGCAAGGGTGTCGCAAGTTGGCTAGTAGGCGAGAAAGTCTCGGGAGAAGATGTTCCTTCATTTTGTAGAATCATCAAAGGAAGGATGGATGGACGAAATCCTGTGAGGAGATTTCATGAAGTTCCATGGGCCGTTGGATCTCACGGAGGTGCAGGGAGGTTACAGTGTAAGCATGAGAAGAGGTTCGAAGCTCAGGAGGGGCAGAGTCGTCGATCCCGAGCCGTGGGAGCCGTCAGATCTACACATGGCATCGTGTATTGGGAGTTCGCAAGTCGAATCTCCAAGTTGTTGTAACGATACTTGCGATATCGCAATCCATGATATCCTGATAAGATCAAAAATGTTTGTTGTGGAGGACGCGTGCCAGGAAATCTAGAAGAGTCAGAGTTCGGCATATCAGGGTTTTCGAAGACGAGATGTAAAGATAGTTTGATATCGTGATCTGTGATATCCCGACAAAATCCGAACTATCCATCAGTGGGGACGAGTGTCTGTAGATCCCATGGAGTCAGAGTTCGGAGTATCGGGAATTTCGGAGACATGAAACTCTTACAGCTTGAAATCGCGATACGCGATATCCTGACGGAAGGGTCGTGTGGGACACAGTCGGAGTAGTGGAGGACAGGTGGCACTGCATCGGGAAATCGGGAAATTGGAGTTCTTAAGGTTGAAGGAACCGAGACACCATAAGTCTCTAAATCCTGACGGAATTGGGACCGTCCCTCTGGAAGGACATGTGGCAACCATCGGTGTTATCGGGAAAGTCCCAAGAGAAAAACATCCATCGGAGATTGGCTCATCGGGATATCGGGGATCCCAGCGACAAGTGGTTTATGCACTTTAAAATCGCGAAACGGGAAAACCCGATGGAAGGATTGACCACGGTCATAGGTTAGCGATCATATGAGCTAAGAGCTATAGCCAGGAGGGCTAGCGTGGAAAAGGTATGTCGGGATTCAGAGAATCGCGAGTCTTGGAGGCACGAGTATTTTGACGTTGCAAACCCCAAAACCCTGATGGGAGTTACAACTGCGGTCATGTAGGAGCCGGTTGTGTGGCCTAAAGGCTTAGTCGGGTGGGGCTAAAGAAAAAAAAAGGAGTGCATCAGAGATTGGGTGTCAATGATTCGAGTGCATGACATCACAAGTGGTGAAACCACGATAAGAGAGATCCTAAAAGATATGGGAAGAAGTCAGCTTTGACTGAACCATCGGGTCTCGAGGATTCGAGAGCCTAGTTGTTGACAGTGAACTTGCGAAGCTGCGAGTTTCGATCCTCCGATAAATAAAGAAAGGGAGATCGTGAAGAGGAAAATATGTGGGTGCAGATTTCCCAATAGGGAATAGAAGAACCTTTGAGTTCTTTGGGCCGAGAAGAAGAAGGTCCTGAGGAAGTGGACGTGCCAGTGAGGGTGCGCCTGCGTCAAGTGGTATCAGAGCCTTGAAAAGCTTCTTTGATTTCGGTAGTAGAGAAAAGGGAAAATTTACCATGCCTCCAAGGAGAAGAGGTAGACAATTACCTGATCCAGAGGAGGAAAGGGAATTGTCTAGAGAAAGAGGTAGGCAAGTGCAGAATCCAGATGTTGAGAGGGGAATGCAAAATCTTCGTGCCAGAATGGACGACATGGAGATAAGAGAAAGGTGAAAAGATGATGCAGGAAGTATCAGTGAGTTTGAAAATGAAGATGATGCAAGATATGAAGAAGAAGAAATCCCAGCGGAAGATGCAACGAGTGAACGCTTACTTAAAGTTGTTGCAATAATGAGTACAAAGGTAAAAATGGACATTCCAGTTTATGAGGGAAATATGGATGGGGAAGAGATGCTAGATTGGATTAGAGATCTAGACACTTACTTTGAATATGAATATATTGAAGAGGATAAGAAGGTCAGGCATGTTGTCATGAGATTTAAAGGACATGCATCATTGTGTTGGGATGAACTACAAGCTGACAGACGTTGACAAGGCAAGTAGAAAATTAAGACCTGGGACAGGATGATTGAAAAAATGAAGGCAAAATTCATTCCCAAGGATTATCAAATTTCTCTGTTCAGGAGGATGCAGAACCTGAGACAGAAGCTGATGAAAGTGAAGGAGTATACTGAGGAATTTTATAGGTTGAATATTAGGGCAGGTCATCGTGAAAGCAATGACAAAAAGGTGGCCAGGTATATGAATGGCCTGAGCTATGAAATTCAGGATGAAATAAGTATGGTAACCATCCGAATGGTGGAGGATTCTTACCAAAAGGCTCTGAAAGATGAGGAGAAGCTGAGCCGAAAATAGATTCAAAGAAGTTGAGGCAGAAGTCATCCTAGGGGCGAAGCAGTTGCCCAATATATATACCAGAAGCCTAGGGAGGAATGGAAGAAACCTCAGGGAAAAGTTGAAAGAGGTGGAACCTCACAGAGAGGGTCATATGTTGAACAATGAGGAAAACATAATGAACAGAGAGGAGGATGTACTAATAATAATAGGTTTCCTCATACCAGAGGTAGAGGAAGAGGAAGAGGTGCAGTAATCACATGCTTCACATGTGGAAAGAATGGGCACAGGTCGTTCGAGTGTCCAGAGAAAAAGAAAGAAACTAGAGAGACTCACATCGCCAAGGAACAGAGGTGAGATGTTGAGGCTGAATACCCTGAAGGTGGAAAGTCGTTGGTAATGCATAAAGTCCTTTTGATTCCATAAAAGGAGATAGAAAGTACAGTGCAGAGGAATAGTCTTTTTAGGAATGCTTGCAAGACCAAGGATAGAGTGTGCAAGGTCATCGTGGACAGTGGAAGCACCGATAATATCGTTTCGACCGAGATGGTAGAAAATCTAGAGTTGGAGAAAACTGATCATCCAAGTCCATACAAAGTTTCATGACTACAGAAGGGACATCAGATAAATATCACTAAACAATGCTTAGTTGACATCAAAATAGGAAGATACAATGACAATATTTTATGTGATGTCATTCCTATGGATGTTTGTCATTTATTGTTGGGTAGGCCATGGTAATATGATAGAAATGTGATTCATGATGGGAGGATGAACACATACACCCTGAAGAAGAATGGGAGAACCCATATGCTACACCCAATTGAGGATAAGGAGGTGAAGCCGGAGGTAAGAAACACAGTACTTCTCATGAGTGGGAAGGAACTTATTACAGAAGTTAAGAGGAAGGAGGATCCACAATTCTTTGTGGTCAGAAAACCGAGAATTTTTCTGACTAGCACAAGAGTGGACGATTTTCCAGAAGAAGTTCAGGAACTGCTGGAAGAGTTCACTGATATTGTAGTGGACAAATTACCTCGTTCATTACCACCGATGAGGAGTGTGAGTCATCATACTGATATCATACCAGGAGCTAGTTTACCAAACAAAGCTACGTACAGATTGATGCCACAAGAGAATGAAGAGGTTAAAAGACTGGTCCAGGAGTTGTTGGACAAAGGTTTGTTCAGAGAAAGCTTGAGTCCATGTGTTGTTATGACAATACTCAGTCTGAAGAAAGACAGAGGTTGGAGGATGTGCACTGATTCAAGAGCCATTAATAAGATAACTATCAAGTATAGATTCCCATTTCCAAGAATGGATGATTTGATGGATTGCTTAAGTGGGGAATTTTTTTTTTCAAAGATAGATTTGAAGAGTGGATATCACCAAATTCTCATGAGAGAAGGTGATGAGTGGAAAACAACATTCAAGACAAATGAAGGTTTGTATGAATGGCTTGTCATTCCATTTGGCTTGACGAATGCACCGAGTACCTTTATGAGATTGATGAATGAAGTCCTAAAGGCGTTCACTGAGAAATTTGTCATCGTGTATCTGGATGATATATTAATTTTTAGTAACACGAAGGCAGAACAACTGAAGCATTTAGCTACAGTAATGAAGAAGCTACAGGTTTTGGTGTTTCTGGATTTTCATAAAACATTTCAGGTGAAATGTGATGCAAGAGGGTTTGCCATAGGAGCAGTCTTGAGCTAGGAAGACAGGCTGATTTCATATTTCAGCAAGAAGATGAATGACGCAAAAGAAAAGTACTCCACGTATGATAAATAATTCTATGCCATCATCCAGGCATTGAAGAAATGGAGGAACTATTTGATTCCGAAGGAATTTGTTTTATATAGTGATAACCATGCATTACAATTTGTGACTCAACAGGAGAAGTTGAATCAGAGGCATGTTAAGTGGGTAGAATACATGCAAAATTTCACCTTTGTAACTAAGCATATTTATGGTACTGCTAACAAAGTGGTTGATGCTTTGAGCAGGAAGTGTTTGTTTTTGCAGGAGTTCAAAGTAAGGACATTAGGCTTTGATGATATGAGGGACATGTATGAAGATGATCAGGATTTTAAAGAAGCGTATGAAGCAGCTGAGAACCCAGTTCTTAGAGACAGAGGCTAGTGGATAGAGTACATGATCTATGAAGGATTGTTGTTCCGAGGCAATCAACTGTGTATTATAAATTACAACATGGGGGAGAACTTGTTGAAACAGAAGCACAGTGGTGGATTAGCAGGACATTTTGGCCATGATAATACATTTGCGAAGCTGAGGGAATCATACTTTTGGCCGGGAATGCGAGTAGATGTCAAGAGATTTATTGACAGATGTAGAATTTGCCAACATTCAAAGGGGAGGAAGCAGAATGTGGGTTTTTATCAACCATTGCCCATACCTGAGAAGCCGTGGGATGAAATTAGCATGGATTTCATATTGGGATTGCTAAGGACACAAAGGGGTGTTGATTCTATCTTTGTGATAGTGGATAGGTTTTCCAAGATGGCACATTTTATCCCATGCCAAAAGACCACTGACATGACTCACATTGCAAATCTCTTTTTCAAAGAGGTCATTCCACTTCACGACTTACCAAGGAGTATTGTTTCAGACAGAGACACAAAGTTCATAGGGCACTTTTGGAGGACATTATGGAAGAAGCTGGGGACTAACTTGATGTTTAGTTCTGCTTATCATCCTTAGACGGATGGATAGACAGAAGTGGTCAACAAAAGTCTGAGAGACTTGCTGAGAAGCTTGGTGAAAGAGCACCATAGTAGTTGGGATAATATATTACCACAAGCAGAGTTTGCATACAACGACTTAGTGAACAGGAGAACAGGCCGAAGTCCATTTCAGATTGTCTATGGGATGCAGCCGAGGGGAGTTTATGAATTAAGGGATTCAGAACAGACTGCTACTAGCAGTTCTAGTGCAGAAGAATTCGTTGAAGCGATGAAGGAACTTCATAGCCAGGTTAAGGAGAGACTATTGAAGTCAAGTCAGGAATAAAAGCGCAGAATAGATCAGCATCAGAGACAACTTCAGTTTGAAATTTGTGAACTAGTTCTGGCACATTTGAGGAAGGAAAGGTTTTCGAGAGGAACATACAATAAGCTAAAGATGAAGAAAATTGGGCCATGTAAAGTCTTGAGAAAATTTGGAGAAAATGCTTATGAGATCGAGTTACCCGATGGGATCGGGATATCCTCGATATTTAATGTTTCAGATTTATATTCATATAACGCTGATGAAGTAGGAGAAGAAAGTGATGTGTAGCTAGTGATCCAGTGGGTGAAGAAGATGCCAATTGCTGAGAAGCCAAAGATGAAATGCATACTGGACAGGAGAATAAACAAGAGGACCAGGCGAAAACAATATTATGAGTATCTAGTCAAGTGGAAGATGACAACTAGGATACTGAAGCAGTGATACAAAAGCATGGACAGACCGTGCAGGAGCTCATGGACAGGATCCCATGAATGTTTTCAACCTGAGGAGTATGATGCAGGAGCATCGCCAACACATCAAGCGAGCAGCGCGGAGGTGAATGGACAGCTGGACAAGCCAGCACAAATTTTTGAAAATGCTTTGAAATTGTTGCACGATCTTAAATGACTCATTTAAGAGATGGCGTACTAGTATATTGTAATGGACCTTGAGCAGATAGCTCTCGTCCTTTAGTAGATAGTCGACATTTAATTTAGTTAATGCTAGTAGATAGGATTTTAAATTCTAGATTTGATAGTTTAGTGTCCCAGAGGGAAAATGGATATAGACACCCTCATGGTATCATGGTAATAGTAGTTGATAAAATAGGAGAAAGAAGAGAAGAGCATGCAGATAATTGTATGAAGAACACCCATGTACAGACATTTGAATTAATAGAAGAAGTTCTGATTCAAATTCATGGTTTTGTGTTATTCTTTGTGTATTTGATGTTGATATACTCATGAATAATTGTTTCCTGTCATACATTTACTTTTACATGTTGTGTATGTGATTTCATGATTTAATTAAAGTCTGAGAGGATGAGTGAATGAGTTTCAATTGTTTCTCTAGTTGAGCCAGAGGATTCCTGCAAGGAGTGCATTTGAGTTGTCCACAAGGAGTGCATCAACAGAAGGGTTCAATTAGAGATAGCTTTTGTTCTCATTTCCTCGAAGGTGCAGTAAGGTATAGTGTCGTGCAAGGAGTGCGCAGACCAAGGGAAATATTTAGGTTTGTGAATCTGAGGAAATTGGTGAAAGAATGTTGTTGCAGGTGTGCAAAGAGTTAAGAGACTTCAACCTTTAGTTGAGGATTGAAGAGTTTCTGCAAGGAGTGCGTCCAAAGAGTTCTCTCTTTCTAAGAGATTGAGTAACTATGGAAATATCAGGAAGGATAGGCCTCTGAGTTGCTGAAAAACAACATAAACAAGCGCGACTTGAAGTTGCAAGGGTGTCGCAGGTTGACTAGTAGGAGAGAAAGTCTCGGGAGAAGACGTTCCTTCATTTCACAGAATCATCAAAGGAAGGAAAGATGGAAGAAATCTTGTGAGGATATTTCAAAAAGTTTCGTGGGCCATTGGATCTCACGGAGGTGCAAGGAGGTATACACAGATCTACACGTGGCATCGTGTATCGGGAGTTCACAAGTCAAAGCTCCAAGTTGTTGTAACGAGACTTGCGATATCGCGATCCATGATATCCCGATAAGATCAGAACCATTCGTTGTGGAGGACGCGTGTCAGGAAATCTAGAAGAGTAAGAGTTCGACATATTGGGTTTTTTGAAGACGAGATGCATAGATAGTTTGATATCATGATCTGCGATATCCTGACAAAATATGAACCGTCCATCAGTGGGGACTTGTGTCCATAGATCCCAGGGAGTTGGAGTTCGGAGTATCGCGAATTCCGGAGACAAGAAACTCTTACAGCTTGAAATTTCAATACGTGATATCCTGATGGAAGGGTAGTGTGGGCCATAGTCAGAGTAGTGGAGGAAAGTTGGCACCGCATCGGGAAATCGGAGTTCTTAACGTTGAAGGAATCGAAACGCCATAAGTCTCGAAATCCCGACAGAATCGGGACCGTCCCTCTGGAAGGAGCTGTGGAAACCATCGACGTTATCGGGAAAGTCCTGGCAGGAAAGTATCCATCGAAGATTGGTTCATTGGGATATCGGGGATCTCGACGACAAGTGGTTTGTGAAATTTAAAATCATGAAACGCGAAAACCTGAGGGAAGGATTGACCATGGTCATAGGTTAGCGATCATATGAGCTAAGAGCTATAGCCAAGAGGGCTAGCATGGAAAAGGTACGTCGGGATTCGGGGAATCGCGAGTATTGGAGGCACGAGTATTTTGACATCACAAACCCCGAAACCCCGATGGTAGTTACAGCTGCAGTTGTGTAGGAGCCGGACGTGTGGCCTAAAGGCTTAGCCAGGTGGGGCTAAAGAAAACAAAAGGAACGCATCAGAGATCGGGGGTCGGTGACCTAAGTGCATGACATCACAAGTGGAAAAATCGCGATAAGAGAGATCTCGATAGATACGGGAAGAAGTCAACGTTGACTGAACCATCGGGTCTCAGGGATTCAAGAGCCCAGTTGTTGATAGTGAACTTGTGAAGCCACGAGTTCTGATCCTCTGATAAATAAAGAAAGGGGGATCGTGAAGAGGATAATCTGTGGGTGATGATTTCCCGATAGGGAATAGAAGAAACTTTGAGTTCTTTGGGCCGAGAAGAAGAAGGTCCTATGGAAGCAGACATGCCAATGAGGGTGCACCTGTGTCACCCTCCCTCAACTCTCTCTCTCCCCCCTGTATTAGCCACCCT
>ML830229.1:84597-99650 GCA_009831015.1 Picea engelmannii | reverse complement strand
ATTGACTCATAAGAACTAAAAATATGATTAAGATAATTAACACCTCAGGATCATGGTTTGTTCAAAGAACTATTACAACAACAATAAACAATTTTTAGCACCCAGATATTCCATTAGTGATGAAACAAATTACAAGGGATGTGAAGTCTTTTGAAATAAAGAAAAAAAAATTAATGACAAAATGTTAGCTTTATTATTAAATTAAATGAAGAGGTGCATTGGTTCATACAAAGAGACACAATGGTTCAATTTAATACCTATTGGAATACTATATAAATAGAAAGGTATAGTGGAAGAAGAGTGTCTCTATGGTATAATTCAGAAGATCAAAAACATAAGCAGAGTCCAAGAAATTATATGAAACCTAAAACATACACATGAAGTGAGGGTGGAAGGGAGGAGCAAGGGAGAATTGGAGTCATATACAAGTTGAAGCCTAAAACAAGGGGGTTGGTGCTTCCTCAAGTTGGTGCTTGAAAATAAGGGAGTCCGTGCTTGAAAACAGGGAGTCCGTGCTTCCTAGAGTTGGTGCTATAAAATAGGGGATTGGTGTCTCCTTGAGTTGGTGCTCAAAGGAAGAGAGTTTGGTGTCTCCTACACATTGTAACTTGTACTTTTTGTGATTGTTATATTTAATTTCTATTTTCAATACATTCTTGTTGATCAATTGTTGTGATTAATAATTAATTATTATTAAATATTATTAAAAATAAGCAATACAGATTCACCCCCCCTCTCAGTATTGGCCAATTTCAACAATTTTTCAAGATGATGTTGTTTATGGGGGGTCGATTTGGCCTCTAAATAGCTAAATTTGGCTCAAATGACCGAGTTGGGAACTTTCACGATATTCATGATAGTCATGAGCTTGAAAATCATGAAAATTGACTAAGTATGAAGATTCCCCTTAGTCACCGATACAGTGTGTATCGACAAAGAATGTAAAATTTTCTTTGATACATCGACAAGAAAATATCTTTTTAGGTCGCTAACAAGGAAGAATTTTGGCAATAAAGATGTGTTTTATTTATCAAAACATCGATGAGAAGATGTGATTTCATCGGTGATAAATATATTTTTTCTTTGTCGAAACATCAGCTAGAAGATGTGATTTTGTCAACAATAAATATGTAGTCTCTTCATCGAAATGTCGATGAGAAGATGATATTTCGCCGATGATAAAGACATGTTTTCTTTGTCGAAACATCAACTAGAAGATTCAATTTCATCAACGATAAAGATTTATTTTCTTCTTTGAAACATCGGCAAGAAGATTTGATTTCATCGATGATAAATATGTGTTTTCTTCGTTGAAACCTTGGCGAGAACATGAAATTTTGTCGGTGATAAATATGAATTTTCTTCACCGAAACGTCAGTGAGAAGACATGATTTCATTTGCAATAAAGATGTGTTTTCTTCATTGAAACATTGACAATAAAATGGATTATCACTTGTGACAAAGATGGATTATCACTGGTGATAAATATGGATTATCATCAATGATAAAGATGGATTTTCACCGATGATAAAAGATAGATTATTATCGACAAGGGAAAGACATTCTAGCACCGATATATTGATGAAGAATGTGTTTTTGGGGTTGATACATCGACAAGGGGAATAGATCATAATCGCTAATAAAAAAGGAGAAAGAGAAAGAAAATAAATAATAAAGAAAATAAAGAAGAAAGAAAAGAAATAAGAAAGGAAAGAGAGAAGTGAACAACAATAAACCAACCAATTTCTACGAATATTTTCAGGATTTTGAAGGTCATAAACTTGCAGGGGCATTTTTAGGGCTTAAACAACATTTTTAAGGGGTCAAAATCCCAAGAACTATATGTACCTTTGGTATGCACGATCTTTATTTATTAAATGAAATAACTTGGTAATATCTTTCCAACGAGATATTCTGAGCACAAAACAAATCTTGTATGAGAAAGTTACAACTAAAATAGTACATGGTATAAATTCAATATCACTTTACTTCCATAGGGAATGACTCCTTGATCAAGAGTCAATTTAGGGCACAAGAGTAGTCTGTGGAAACAATCTGGACCATAGAAGATAGCCATGGAACTAGAATTGGAATTTGGGTACTTGAAATTGTACAAGATGGAAGAGAAGGCACTTGTAGCATAGAGGGATAAAAATGGGAAAATAGTCTAAACTTATGCAGACCATAACTATTATCTTAGAGCTTAGATTTGGGAAATAGACAAGTCATCGAAGAGATAATTCAAAAAGGAATATGTTTGAAAGCTCATTTTTTTGATTAGTTATCACTGTTCTCAGAAAAAAAACAAGCAAAAAGGGGTCTGTAGCTTAAATCAATGACAAATTTATAATATGCTTAACTCTAACAAATAATTGTTGCATGCACATTCGTTAGAGAATTAAAGGTACAAGCCACATATATGGAAACTATATGATGACTAGAGATATGGAGGATTCCCAGGGATATTAAATCCATGAGGAGGAGGCCATAGGTTTACATGTCAGTATGGGAAATGTAGAGACTAGGTCCAATGGGCATAGAAGCAGGGTGGAGCTGGTAGAGTTGATTAAGACTATGAGAAGCTTGTATAAGGGAGGGTAGAGTTATAAATAATAAAATGAAAGGATGATAAGGGTTTAGGAGGAGATGCTATATATTTTGAACATGTTGTAGAAATAAGCCAATAAATATTCTGGCACAAAGCAAGCATCTAGTGCAAGGAAATCAACACCATCCATAGCTCATGATAGGAGGTATGACCATGGGTGATCTAGGTAGTCAAGGAATATGAGTAGACATCCTCCTCCTCCTCATAATCATCTTTCACTAGGACACTCTACCAAAAGGGCACATGCACATTCAAGGTCAGAGAGTAACCCTAGTGTGTCCCTTGTCAGAAATCAAAGAAGGAGGCATGAGTCAGATATTTTGCAAGGAGAGATCAAGAAAAAAAAACCACCATAATTTCATGGAGAGAATAGGATGGGAGAAGATGTTGAATCTTGGTTGTTTGGCATGAGAAAATATTTCTAGTTGCATGATTACCCATCACATGTACAAGCCATGATTGTAGTCTACCATCTTCAATGAAAAACATCTATGTGGTGGGATCAACTCAAGAAGGTCAAACACAATGATGAAAAAAGAATTTTATGGAATCAATTCAAGAGATATTTACAACAACAATACTTGTTGGAGTAGTTTTATGACAATAAGATACAAGATTTACTTGAACTCAAGCTTGGAAGCATTACCATGGATGAGTATGAGAAGAATTTCCTTGAGCTTTTGAGGTACGTGGACTTCATCAGGGACGAGAAGGTAAAAATTCAGAGGTTCTTGAGTGGTTTTCATTAATTTTACAAAGAAAAAATCTAATTTGATGATCCTAGAACTTTGGAAGAAGCAATTAGGAAGGCTAAGTATTTTTTTGATAAGAACAAAGGAATGATATATTTCCAAAAGGATTGGTATGATAAGAAGAGAAGAAATATGGATTACAGAAAGAAAGGATTCGAGCCTCCTTTCATTAGAAACATCTCTCAAGCATATCAACAAGGACAATCAACATAGGGTGAGAAAAACATGACAGACTCCTTGGGAAAAACTCGAAGGAAACATCCCATAAAGTGTTGGGAATGTGAAGGAGTCTGTTATAGCACAAAATGCCACACCTATGCATTTGTGCCATGGCTCAACCGTTTCCCAATGCTTGCTATACTTTCCCCCAAAAGTCCTCTAAAAAACAATTTTAAAAACATGACCTAAGATCATATATGTGGGTTTTCCTAGTGAAAAACAAGGACATTCACGAATTTCCACACTGCAACCCACAGATGCCCTCAAAATTTGTGAAAAATAAAATAGTTATGTGTTTTCGGGTGGGTTTTTCGGTTGGGTTCGTTTCCCAATGCCCATTTCCCATACACAATATAATTCAACTCCCCATACCTCTTTGGGAAGATATAAACAAACCATGGAGGGATATGGAGAGGTCAAGTCCCTTTATGCAAAGTTATGTTGCTAGCATCTAGCAAGCCTCCTTTCATTATAATTCTATGAGCAACATCCCCTCTAGTCTAGAAACTCCTTTTCCAAATATTCTTTCTCATTTGATGTGGCCATATGGTGTTTCATTATCCTTATTTGAGCCATTGAAGGAAGATTACATTGGTTGATTTGATGCTTGAGGATTCCTGGAGGAACTCAGATAGTTGGCTTCAAGACAGTGCCTAAGGATGAACAAGGTTGTAACTTACCTTTTCCACTTGTTGATAATAAAGAGTTTGTTTTCCCTCATATTTTGTCTTCAATGTATATTTATCTTTGTGCTTAGTTTGAATATGTTATATAACATACACATGATTTTGATTGCATAACTAATTTCATTGCAACCCTTGTTTTGTATCTATATTATAGGTTGGTTCCAACAAAATATCAGGAGTTCTTCGAAGAATTGGAGTGGGGATCGACATCAAACGAGAGAACAAGGTGCACTTTATTTTATCCTCTCTATCCCTACTTTCTCCTAGTTTAAGTAGTTATTTTCTTTAGATTTTGTGTGATTGTCATTGAGGGGAGATTGTTGTCTCTTCCACTTAGTCTTTCTCTGTTGTGATTCTGACCCAAGATCACAGGGGAAAAATCCCTTAATCAAAATTAGTGACTACGCTGGGGACTCTCCTAGTTGGGTCAGTTCGGTTGAGATGTATTTCTTTCTTTCTTTGTCATTTTATGTTAGTTTCTGAGTCTTTTACAGAGTCTTTTAGCCTCGCAGGACCTATTGTTAAGTTCTGAATCCCTATATTTCAGAGTGGCCTTTTTTAATTTTTTGAGCTTCCCTTGCCATCCACGAGTTGCATCTATGTAGCCCACGTACATCCTTGAGTTGCATCTCTATAGCCTGCAAATATTCGTAAGTTGCATTGGTAACAATCGCAGACCTGTGTAAAGTTAAAATTTGTAAAAAATTCTCTTCCATTCTGGGATGAATGCTTGGTTTGATTAGTCATCTGGACTGTTCTGAGTCTCTATTTGGTTTCTCTCTGTTAAGTTATAAATGTTTAATGTATAAAAAAGATTAAAATCTTTGCTTAAACTGTTTAGTATAAGGTTTGTTGGGTATACTAAAAGAGTAGCCTTGTTTGTTTGCATATCCAGATTCACTGTCTTTTCAGTGGTGTCTTGGTTGAAATCTTTCTATCTTTTTTCCTACTTTCTGCCTTGTTTCAAAAAGAAAAAAAATGAATTTCTTTATTTTGATTTTATTTTGTAAACAAAAAATATCTAATGTATGCTTGTTTGTTTTCTTCTCATTTCTTGAACCCTTTCCTTCTATTTTTGCAAGAAAAGAGATAATTACTTAACATTCACATAGCTTCTTTGGTAGTGGTAGCCTTTCATAAAAAAAATAAAAGAATCGAGTAGTACAAGTTTTGCATTCTTGTGTGAATTTGTTTTCAGAAAGAGAATTGTAAAGTGCATCTCAAGGTGTCTTAAATATTGCACTCAAACTTTTTGTTTTCATCTCAAAAAGAAAATAATTTGATTCATAAGCGTAGTTGCATCCATTTTCATTTGAAGAAACTACATTGTGTTCTTACATTGCATTGTTTTTGGAGTTGTTATGAACATCACCAAAGTTGCATCTGCACTCTTTCTGAGTAAAGAACAACCCATTAAAATGAACACATAACTAAAATTTATTAGAAACTTTCATATTTCTAGGGTGAACAAACAAGTTTAGGCTAGGGCCTTGGTGTAGGTTGGAGAGTAAATTTATCCAAGGCCACTAAACAAACATAAGTGTCTGAGATAGGGAGTGTAGAATCCAATTGTCGTATAAGTTGGTCTGGAAGCTCCCCTAACACAGGAGTTAAACATGTGGTCGCATAAGGAATAACATAGGAGATTCCCCTCCAAAGTTGGACCAAATGAAGAAGATAGATCGTATATTGGGGGTTTTTCCTGAAGTGAAACTGAATCATTTATCATCAATCCTCTACGAATTTTGAACCTGGTTGAAGTCTTCCTAAAGTGATACTAGCCCTCTTGGCATCAGTTCACTGGAAATTCAAACCTAGTTTGATATTTTCTGAAGTGACATTGGCCCTTTTGTAGATAGTCCTCTGGAAGAGCTTTAGGCTTAGTTACCTTTCCCATACATTCGATCTCGACTGTTGACTATACCCATCGGGCATTGACTACGAGTTGGTAACTTGTTGACGGGTGTTTATGTCACATAGTCAACTGGAAGGGAATAATCTGATCCGAGGTTGTCTAAATAACCTAAACCGTTTGGAATAACTACCCCTGATGGGTTTAACAACTTCGTTAGCCGATAAAGGGATCTAATCTAAACTATGAAAATAAAATAACTAACTATGCATTAAAGAAAATTTACTATACACATTCACTATTCTCACTTTTATATACAACATATACAAATAAGCAGGTACAAGATTTACGAGAAACTTTGTAAACTAAGGTTGTATAAGAGAACTGAATCTCATGCAAAATTAAATAGATCTAGAACATAGTATTAATCTAATTTTAATATTGAAACTAAAAAAGGAAAATAAATGAATGTAAATAATAATGTTTTAACTTAAATAAACAAAGTATTTAAGCTTAAATGTTAATTTAAATTCTCAAAATATAAATCAAAACAAAAAGAAAATCATTAACCTATAATTGGTCAGTATTTAAAGAGAAATTTTGGTTGTGCCTTCCTGTATAATGCCACTCCAACAACCTGACTGTTAAGAGAAATATATAGCAGAAGGTTGTGTAATTCTAATATTGTGACAATGTCAGGACGAAAATCACTTTGACTGACAATTTAAATCTTATTTAAAATGCAAAAAGAACAATGTTCAAATCATGATCCTTAGTGAAGATATAATAAAATAATCGACAATAAGAAAAATCTCAATTGAACAATTATATCTTTACAAATCTGAATTACATGAATAAACTCAATATAATACAAAATTTGTATCAAAATAATACAATCACCAAGACCAAGATAATTGGGATAATAGATTGTTAAAGATTGACAAAATTAATACATAAATGATAACAATTAACCATGTATTGATAAAACCAACTAAAGCTAATTTAAATCAATGCATAATCCATTACTCAAAGAATATGAAAATATTATACTGAAAACAAAACCATTTTACTCATAGGACAAAAGCCATTAAGCAATCTGGAATTTCATATTCTTCTTTGAAAATACTGGTCCATTCTCCCAAAATTCCAACCATCCGTTATTCCATTTGAAAATAAAAATTTACAAAATAAATAATATACAAAAAAGAAAGGATAAAAATCCTCCATTGAATTTCTTGGATCTCCTTTGGCTCTAAACTTTCTCATATATTTATGCAATGAATGAACAGTTTGGGCGTCACTAACAATTTCCACCACCTGAAATTTTCCTCGTAAGGAAACAAAAATATCTCTCAAATCACATGTTTGTTTGGGAAAAATCTCAAGAGTAAGCTAAAGGGGTCCATTCTGCAGATGGGTTTTCAACTTTTTCTTTAGATTCCTCACGGTTTGGCTGAAATCAGTCTTGAAAAATTGTCTGTCTATTCATGAACACATTTATAAATCTTATCTGTTGTTGCTCATAAATTATTTGCAACAATCCAATGTTCTTTTTGGATCAATTATATTGAATGCATTTAGATAATAAAATCAAGCCATGATCAGATCCGTACCAAATATCTGATAATAGAAACCTGTGAAACAAAAATAAACCAATTTATTAACCTAAATATACAAATTGTGAATAAAACAAAATCTAGAACAATACAATTAAAATGAATTTAAACTAAAAGCTAACTATAAGTTGTAAACAAATATTGTTTATATTTTCCCTTGAAATATGATCTTAAAATTACATAAGCTTCAAGTTGATGGAGAGGAGAAAAATATTAATTTTTGGTTTCCACAAAATCAAACAAATGATAAATAATTCTTTTTTATTTTATTTTTATTTTTATTTTGAAATGAAATGCAAAATGACAAAATAATTTAATTAATTAAACCCACCAAATGATTTCGTGAAAATGAGAAACCAACCAAGATATTATTTGATGAAGTATTGAACCCATTATTCAAAATAGTCAAACTTGCTAATGAGCAAAATACGAACACATAATCATAATTTAAACGAAAGTAAATAGTTGATAAAAATTAACGTTTTTTGTTTAAATTGAGATTTCTATGCTCGTTTCTAAATTTTAACATATACTCTTGTAATGAATGTCTCATACTATGGTGAATGTCTTAAGTTTGTCTCAAAGAAAACCAAGGTCTAGAACTATTCAAAAAGGTTGATTTTGTAGCTCATTGTAATTGTCAAGATTCTAATGGGGGGCTTTTAAATTTTGTAAAAATTTAGGGGAGTTGTTGGGGCCCAACAAATGGCGACTTACTGGGTGAAGCAGTTATCTCTAATCTAGTAAGATTTCATCTCAGGAAGAAAAGAATAAGACTTGGAAAATGATTTAAGCTCCCTAAAACAAATTCACTTTGAGACCATATAGTATTAGGATAAGCTCAATGTTATAACCAGACAATAGAATTTTTGTTGCAGGGGATTATAACCTGAAAGAATGTCTTAATAAAAGAGTCACGATGTTTATAAAATGACTTCAATACCGTTGACAGAGCCACTGCTTCCAACAGGCGTCCATAGCCTTGACAGGGATGTCATTTAACCCACTCAAATGATTTAATCCCATCTAATAGTTGTATCCATATGATGTATACTTCCATAAAAGTTAATTTAAAAGAATATACCTGCTACCTCTCAACCTGACATTGCTTCGCTACCAACAGGCCTCTTCAGTACCCCTACAAAGTTGTCTTGGTATCATGTGTGCATTTACCCGCTACCAACAAGCCTGTTCAGTACCCCGACGGGTTTACACACACTTCTCACACTTAAGTGCTTCCAACCCTCTTATGCCACTTTTAAATAATAATACAATTATATATTTATTGATGACAGAGAGCAGGGTGATACTGGAGGTTAATTGTAATACATATGAATAGTTGATCATGTTATTTATTTGCTTTAAAAAATGGAAGTTTTATCATGGTTTAGAGATTTTAGATTTCAGTTAAGAAATCATCTAGAGAATGGGGAAGCATTTAAAAGGGATTCCTTAAGAACATGGATGGCGTACAAAGTTTAAAGATCATCCTAATTCTCAAAGATTTAAACCATATCTCTGGTGTAATACTTTGGCAAAGACAATTTGAGGACAAAACAAAAGTGACAATTGACTTAAAAATCAATTGTTTGAGCTATATATTAATATCAGAACCTTTTTGAACTATTTCAAATTGCTTGAAAAACAAAAGTCTTGAAATGAATGCTTCCTTCCAAATATTTCTCTTGGATCAAAAATATAATGGCTCAAAAAGACAAACAAGAAGAAAATTCAATCAAAGCAATCAAAGAAAGCAAAAAAAAACATGCAACAAACCAAATCATATTTTATTAATGGAATTCAAAATCGGAAGCGCATAAAAAAAACAAAATCGAAATATCAAAAGCACACTTTCAGAAACAATTTTGGCCAAAGATGAACTCAAGCTTTGGAATCTACTAACATCCCACTGTAAAATAAAGGAAGAACTAAATTATATAAAATCTCATGTGCGAGCAAGTTATTTTCTTAATATAGTGATGCATAAGATGTTACTTTGACCAAGCATTGTTATTAAAAATAAAAGAGACTAAAATAAAATAGAAAAATCCTTATTAAGATGAGTGTAGTCCTACTCGTGGCACCTTGGGTCAGGGTTGAATTCGGGTGAATTGATAGTTCAAATTTACTTATCTATTTACTTTCCATTTTAAAATTTCCACGATAATAATGTGTTTTTGAAAATAAATATTCAACGAAAAGAAGAGAGAAAAGGATTAAAGTGGACTTCCCTAACATCATTCATATTATGGTTCTCTTGGTGTACCCACTTGTGTTCATAACTGCATTATTACAAAAAGAAACATTGAGAAAGGAAACTAAAGGAAACCTACTCCTAAAACTACTCTAACTACTAAACAAATCAAAATACTAAGTGAAGTCGCATTTCCAGCGCAACCATCGGAGTAACTCCAATCCTGCAATGGAAAAAAAAATCGAATATCAGTAACAAGAATGGGAGTGTATCGGAATATGAAAAGAATACATCATACTTACCTTTATAACCATCATTTAAAAACAATGCAAGCATGACCTTACCATTCCTTTGAACATTCTTTTTGTATGAATCCTCCAACCATTCTGCAATATTGTCGCGATATGGGTCATGATGGCATGGAAGAATTTAAGTGAGTTTGGAAAACTTTTCATTATTATGGGGAACTGACATAACCATCAGAAAAGGCCGAAGTGCCCCATCCTCCTGTCAATTTTCCTTTCGTTCCATATTTTATCCATCTGAAGGATATAAAAGGAGTGTTTCAAAGTTACCTCCTTGATCTCTAAATAAGGTGAACATAATCTTACCATTCCCTGGAAACTTTTTGAGATATGAATACTCCAACCAATCTACAATCCTATCATAATACATGTAATTACTAACATGGGATTGTTCGAAAGAATTCACAGACGACAAATATTCCTTATGAGAATAAGGTACCGGATTGGCATGGAAAGAATCTTGTAAAAGGATCTTGATGTTATTGGTAGGATCAAGATAACAAGAACTTATCATGATTTTTAACTGAAGAAGAAGTGTCCCATTCTCTTGAAAATTTTCATTGATCTTGAATACTTCAGGATTAACTATTTGAGGCAAACTGAATGGAACAACCAACATTTTTTAATAATAATCATTGGTAGTGGTGTTTGGTTGATTATAATTTTCAATCTCAAATAACTGATTGTAGTAAAAATCAAATCCTTCTTTAAGCACAAATTTTGATGAATCAATGGAAGATGAAATTTGAGACCCTATTAAATCATCCCATAATTCCCCAACAGATAATTGATTAGAATAAGAAGTAATATGATCATGAGTGGAAATGTTCTCCTCTTTATCTTCTGTGCGAAAATCACCATTAATGTGTACTTTATTATATAGTACAAGATTCATTCCAAAGTGATATGGAACACATTATTTCATAGCATGATGATAAAAAATATTAGGGTACAGGAAATATTATGTAGAAGAATTGAGGAGACAAAATGCATCTCTTGAAATGATAGGAATATGTGTTTCAAATTGTGGTTTTGTTCCCTCTCCTTGAATAAAATGATCAACCTCTGTTGTATGTTCTTTTAAAGAGTATGAGATAGTTTCTAAGAGACAATTTGATTCATTGTGTAAGGGAAAATGTGAGAGAAAATCACTAGAGACAAATGGTTGATTAATAGTTTGACTAATGATGTTGTCTCCTACTGATTGATCATCCACTTGTTCAACTAAATTAGGGGAAGTTTTATCATCCACATGATTATCAACTTCACATTCGATCTCTTTTACTTCAGAAACAATTATAAAATCTATGAGAGTGTGACAACTGTCCTTTTTTAAATTCAAGGTTCCTTCCTCAACAAGAGGAGACATTGTTGGAAAAGAGTGATTATAAGTGACAATTTCATTTTGTAAAATATGATGTTGCTCCTGATCTACCAAAATGAAAGAAGTTGACAAAAATTGTGGTGCTTCAAAGTCTTCAAGATCAACATGAAAATTGGAACCATCTCGAGGTTGAGCATTAGTGCTCAATTCAGATTGGTTAACAATTAATTGATCTTGATTTTCTGAGAGATAAATGAGATATTGAAACCATTCATCAATAAGAGGCATTTCTTAAAGGGAATCTAGTACAAACATGTATGAACCTAATTGCAAAATCCTTGAATGATTCATCATTTTCTTTCCTTAAGCAACTTAATTCTTCACCTAATTCATCATAATCATAATGGTTAAAATCTGATTAAAACTCAGTTCCAAACTCAAACCAGGAATGAATTGAATTAGCCGGAACAGATTCGAACCAATATTTAACCCGGCCTCGGAGGTAAGAGTGAACAATCTGCATATAACATTAGGATCAATGATATTATGCTTTAAACATTTATATAAAAATAATCTAAAGATGATCTTCTGTGGAAGTACTCTCTTCTCCGTCAAATGTAATTTCTGATAAGAGATAAAGTGTCTTACTAGGAATGTTAACAGATGGGAGATTAAAAACATGTTCCCATACAAAAATTTGGGTAGGAGCCATTGTTGTAATGTGATAATATAGAATTCAGCTATGAGTTAGCTTGTCATCTAACTGTTGGATTACTGAGAGGGGGGTGAATCAGTAATAGCGTAATTATAATCCTTTTTCTTCAATTGTTATATCAATGTAGAATTATTATCCAATAATGAGCAGTAAGAAATAAACAATCACATACATACATAGTACACCAGTTTTTTTACGTGGAAACCCAAATCGGTAGAAAACCACGGAATGTTTTTTCTTATATGTCTTGAAGAATTACATTCATTGGAAGCACCAACTTCCTTTGTTTTCCGGATGCAACTGGAAGGAGGATCCAACCCCCTAGTTTCTCAGGCTACAACCTGAGGGAAGCTCCAACTCCCCAATTCTCTGGCTACAACCAGAAGGAGGCTATAACCCCCTATGTTCTCCGGCTACAACCGGAAGGTGACCACAACCACCTGTCATTGCCCCATCCCGCCACCCTGAAGTAGAAGTAGAATGATGGAACCACTATCACACTATCACTGTGAGATATATTGCTGTAAATCTGTACCAATAAATCTAAACCATGCATCAACCATGCATTAACCTATACCTCAACCTGTACCATAAAAAAATGCATCAACCATGCACCTACCTCTACCAAACAACCTGTAATCAACATGTACCATAAACAAGTGCATCCAACCATGTACCAAGTATGCACCAATCATGTGTCAACTACTCATCAACCAACATCATCAACTATACACCTCATGTATGTGTCAACTCATCAACTACTTGTCTCAACCATGTACTCAACATGTAACTCAACCAAAATACCTCATCAATTTAATCATCCAAATATGATTTGTAGCTCTGTAATATACCTAGTGTATATGATCACATTACTATAAACCTTCCTTAAATTTAACAACAAGAGACTAACATTTTCATCAAACTTTTCTTTAGTCTCACATGCCTAGTTTTGTATTAGTCAACAACCCTAACTTGAAGTAATCATAACTTTGTACCTATAATGTATAAAGATATGAAACTGATATACAATGTTCTTCGGTGTGTTTTATGAAATTCCTCCAATTTTCACTACTTGGAACCTCTCAGAAAAGGATTTATAGCAAAAATGGCATACCTTGTTAAATTCTATCTTATTCTAGAGAGCGACCTTGTAGAGAGTGCCCCGCATGGAATATTTATGAATTGATATGAAATTGTTACAAAACATACTACAGACTATAACCTAACCAAAACATTTAGTCTCACTGAATTTTTATCTGTTATAAATAAGTTACGATGTTTTTACCCGAAACACCTGTTTTTGACTAGTTTCAGGACTAGCCACAAACCCTATTTTCCACGGAGTGTAACTCCCAAAATACAATGACCCACAACCTAATTTTTTTACCATAGATACTTGGATATGTTTTCTCAATGGAATAGCAATTTTAGAGTTTGAATCATTATAGAAATTTTTTTATAGAGAAAATGGTGAGATGACCTGTAAATAACATACCTTAGAAAGCACCATCAAAAGAATTTATCCTTCCTTGCATTTCGGCATTCTTTTCTTCACCTTCACTCAGAATTCTTGTTTAGATATCCTTGGTTACCTTATACACCTATATATATTCAATATTCTCAAGTTTGTGTTAAATTAGAGAGCCTTGCCTCTTATTTATACTCTCCAAGTAGCTTCCTTAAAAACATCTTCTAGGTCACTTGGCCGACTTTCCTTATTTTAGGGTTAACCCACTTCTAGTTTCTCCATTAAAATTATTATTGAAATAATTTATTTTGTATTCAATTTGAATTATAATACACTCATCACTTCACTTTATTATTTATCCTTTAAAAATCTCTTAAACCACTTTGACTACTTTGACCTTTTGGGGCTTCTAGATGACATATGAGGGTCCTCCAACTTTGTAAGGCCATAACTCTCAAGCCGTGAGGAGTTATGTGAAATTCCACATACCACCAGAAATAACATGACATGTAATATCCATATAGAATAGTATTATCTGAAAATATATCATAAATCATACCGTTACCCATCAAACAAACTTGGGTCCATTACTCAAACCCAGGGTCTCCAACTTCTCATGGCCATAACTCTCTAACTGTGAGGAGTTATGTTACGTTCCACATACCACCGGAAATGGAATGACAATAATTATCCATCTAGGATAGTTTACTTGACAAATTCACTATCCTTCATCTCATTATTCCACAATTAATCATGGGTTCTCTTACTCCGCAATGCGTCTTCCCGTGAGGGATTCACCATAAGGGGACCACTTTGGAGTTCATTCATATTTACTTCTTATTAACCATGACAAAACAATAATGAGTCATATTTACATCAAACAATATTGGGTCCATTACCCAAACCTTTGTGCTATGAGGCTTTCTTCAAGGGTTGAGATCAATGACAACAAACCTTAATCAACAATATCCCCCTGTAAGATCCTAATTTAACAAAGCCTAATAAGATTCATAAGTTTAACCATAAAATTTCTTTCAACGTATAAGCAATTTCATTATTTGGCATATAAGAAAATTCAGCAGCATGATGTTAACCACATAACACAGCGTAAATGTAACGACCCTACTTAAATAGATGTATAGGATTATTAATTATAATTAATTTAATAATGTAACTGTCCTAAAAGATTAGCTAAACAATAATTAATTCTTAAATAACATTAACTAATTAATTATTATTAATTAGTTATTCATGATTGTCAAGTATTAATTAATTATTAATTGACTCATTAATTAATTAAGTAAAGGATTAAAG
>ML830229.1:54616-67903 GCA_009831015.1 Picea engelmannii | reverse complement strand
TCTACATGGCCTTCCATACAGAGCTTCGTAGGGTGGCATTCCGATGGAGCTATGAAAACTGTTATTGTAGGCAAACTCTACCAAAGGTAGGTACTTCTCCCAATGGGTTTGATTATCCATGACATACATCCTAAGCATGTCTTACATGACTTGATTTACTCTCTTGGTTTTCCCATCTGTTTTAGGATGATAAGTTGTGCTTAAGTTCAACTGAGTCCCCAACGCTGACTGCAAACTTGTCCAAAACCTAGAAGTGAATCTGGAGTCCCTATCTGAAATGATCTTCTTAGGTATCCCATGCAAAAGAATGACCTCACTTACAAACACACATGCCACATCAGTGACATTGTAAGTGTCTCTAACCAGAATAAAATGAGCATTCTTGGTTAACTTATCAACTATTACAAGAATGGCATTGTGTCTATGAGATGTGAGCGGCAACCCCACAACAAAATCCATAGAGATGACTTCCCACTTGGACATAGGAACATCATGTGGTTGTAGGAGGCCTACCAGGTGATGGTGGTCGGCTTTCACTTGTTGACACTCTAGGCATTTGGCGACGAAATGGACTACATCGCGCTTCATGCCTACCCAGAAGAAAAGCTTCCTCATGTCTGCGTACATCTTCTTCACACCCGGATGCGCACAATAAAGTTCTCTATGGGCTTCCTTCAATATGATGCTTCGAATATCCCCATCTTCAGGGATGTACATCCTTCCTCGATATCTCAATAGTCTGTCTGCTTCCAGACTACATCCTTCATACTTTGGATTAAATTTCCTCCCACTCTGGAGGTTTGAATTAACCTTTAAATACCGTCTCCTTGGAGTTGCGTCAACACACGTTCCCTCAGTTTGAATTTTAAGGGTACCAGGGAGAAGACACGTGGTCTCCTACTCAAGGCATTTGCGACCACATTTTCCTTTCCCTTGATGTATGAAATACCAAAATTGTACTCACTCATAAACTCACTCCATCGCCTTTGTCTGGTATTTAGATCCCTTTGAGTGAAGAGATGTTTTAAACTTTGATGGTCCGTTTTGAACTCAAAGTTTTTCCCCACAAGATAGTGCCTCCAAAGTTTCAGAGCTAGCATTACAACTGCCAACTCTAAATCATGAGTAGCGTAAAGATCTTCTTGTTTCTTCAACTTCCTTGATGCATAAGCTATCACTCCTCCATCCTGCATTAGCATGGCCCCCAACCCTTGCTTCGAGGCATCCGTGCAGACTATGAAGTCCTTTACCATATCTGGCACTCGTATAATTGGCACACTAGTTAGTAACCTCTTAAGCTCAATGAATGAACTATCACATTCTTCTGTCCATTCATACCTGACCCCCTTGCGATGCAAAGTGGTGATGGGTTTCACTATTTTAGAGAACCCTTCCACAAATGTCCGATAATAACCTACTAGCCCCATGAAGCTTCTTACCTCATGGGCATTTTTCGGCACTGGCCATTCCATAATGGCCTTTACCTTTTCTGGGTCCACGAAGATTCCTTCAATGGAAATGATATGACCTAAATAGTGGATTTCTCTCTAGAAGAAGGAACACTTCGACAACTTCCCATACAATTTGTTCTCTCTAAGGCAGGACAACACCACTCACAAGTGTTCCTCATGTTCTCTTTCATTCTTGGAATAAATGAGGATGTCATCTAGAAATACTTGTACAAAATGGTCTAAGTACTTCCGGAATGCACTGTTTATGAGGCTCATGAATACTGTTGGCGCATTGGTCAATACGAAAGGTACTACAACAAACTCATAATGCCCAAATAGAGTTCGAAAGGTAGTTTTAGGAATATCACCTTCCTTAATCCTTAACTACTGATACCCTGGTCGCAAATCAATCTTTGAGAATACCGCTGCTCCTTTCATCTAATCGAAGAGATCATCTATTCGTGGAATTGGGTACCTATTTTTCACTGTATCATGGTTCAAGTCCCTGTAATCTATACACATTCGTAAGGAACCATCCTTATTCTTCACAAAAATTACTGGTGCACCCCAAAGTGAGACACTGGGCCTTATTAGCCCTAAGTCCAGTAACTCTTTCAATTTCATTTTCAACTCACAAAGTTCTGGCGTTGTCATCCGATACAGATTCTTGGAAATTGGTTCTGCACCAGGTTTTAGCTCAATAGTAAAATCATGCTCTCTCTCAGGAGGTAACCCTGGTAACTCATTCGAAAAAACATCCTTAAATTCTGACAATACCGGGTATTGATACAAGGAGGGTCCCTTCCTTTCATTCACTGCTTCCACTACATATAGTCAACACCCTTGCCTCAAGCATTGCTTAACCTTCATAGTTGAGATAAAGCATAATGACACCTTTCTCTGTACACCCTGGATCTCTACTGGCTTTCCTTCGTTGTCAACATAGAGCACCCTTTTTGCGAAACAATCTACTAAAGCTCGATGAGATTCTAACCAATCCATTCCAATGATTAGGTCATACGTCCCATGAGCAGTGATGTATACCTTCAACCTAGTAGTACACACTCCCAGGTCTACTATACAATTATCAACGCTAGGTCCTATCGGTTGTTTTTCCCCCGAAGCCATCTCGACTTGTTTAAAGTCATCATGCTCGTAGGCTACCAACCCACTCTTTTCTAATGCAGATGGTGAAATGAAACTATCTGTAGCACCGGAATCAAATAAAATCTTAACATTGATATGATTTAGCGTACCTAATGACTCCACCACCATGGATTGATGTTCTTCCTGGCGATTATTAACCACTGCGTAAATTTGGTGGCTACCACTTGCTCTTCCCATCGAGGCCTTTCCTTCTCTATGCACAAATCTTGATTATAACTCTAGGCAGTCACGTTGGTAATGGGGTCCTCCGCACCCCCAATAGGTAACACAGGATTGAACCTGCGCACTATTCAGTGACTGTCTCTAAAATGAGTAACTTCCCCTGGAACCCCTGCCTCTATTGGTTTCTCCCTAAGATGGTCATGGACCTTCCTGCGTCGTTGGTGATGAACAAGATGCTACACTTGCTGCCATTGAAATCCTTGTAGCTATTGTCCTTGGTGTGACTCTATTACCATATGGAGGTGGCCTTGAGCCCCCTCCCCTGGGAAATGTCCTAGGGGCCTTCCCCACTAATCCAGGATGATGCGGAAAGGTCGGTCTCATACATTCGGTTAAGTTCATGTGTTCCTCCACATAACGAGCATTTTCCACAGCTTCCGCTACTGAAGACGGTTTCCACATCCACACCATAGCCCTTATCTTAGGGTTTAACCCATAGACAAAGCATTCTTCCTGTCGTTGGTCATTATCCATATATAAAACATATTTGACCAATTCCATAAACCTAATATCATATTCTTCTACAGTTCTGTTTCCCTGTACTAGAGCATGAAACACTCCTACCTGTTGTTCCTCATAGTAAGCTGGCAGATATTTCCTTCGGAACCTCTCCTCGAAAAGTTCCCAAGATACAGTGTCCGGGGTAAGATGCAGTCACCTTTCCAGGTTTCCCCACCAATTCAAGGCATTGTCTCTTATATAAAAAATCATTATCTTCGCCTTTGAAGTGGATGCATAGTCTCTTAAGGCGAAACACCTTGCCATGCCTTCCAACCATGCCTCGACATGTTCACTAGAACGACCCCCGAAAAACTCCGAAAGTTTGATCTTCTGCAGTTCTTTAGTGATGTCTTCAGGTGGAGGTCCTCCCCCTGAATCCCTCGATGCTTCTGGATTACCCATTCCAAATGGTGGGGGCTCCACTTCAATCCCTGTTGGTTGACACCCCTTTAAAGTCTCATTTATGGCCTCCAAAGAGCACAGTATGAGAGCTAGTTCAGACGATGGTGGTGGCAGCGCTGGCAGTCCCTGCGATGATGCCTCTCTGCCTCGATTTCCTCGAGTCCTAACCATCCTACATTAACCAAAGTTGTCAGGGTGAGTTCAAGGAAATTTCACATTTGTGCAACTTAAACTAGAAAACAGGGTTAGGAATAAGTTTTTTTTACTTGTCTGTAAACATACATTACTCTCTTTAGGGGAAGTGGCTAGGTTAGGGTTAAGCATCTAAGCTTGGTGTCACTGCTTAAGAAAACTACTGACTCTCTCGCCTGGTAGCTATGCTAGCTTTTCACCATACTCACCAATTTCTCTAACTTTCCTACCTAGTGCGCATGAAGCCCCCTCCTGCTTATCTTGGTCTAAGTCCTTATACTTTGCGTTTAAAACTAATTAAGGTGATTTACAACCTAATGTTGATGAAATGAGCCTAAGACTAT
This sequence comes from Picea engelmannii, assembly GCA_009831015.1. Taxonomy (NCBI): domain Eukaryota; kingdom Viridiplantae; phylum Streptophyta; class Pinopsida; order Pinales; family Pinaceae; genus Picea; species Picea engelmannii. The sequence continues at coordinate 63,624 of ML830229.1, read as the reverse complement.
CCTTCGATGCTTGATGCGTAGTGCACTGAATAGTCTCCCTTGTGGGCTCCTCCATGGTTCCTTAACACTTGGTCTTGGGCATTGGGATTTGGTTCTTAGCTCGTGGACTTGGAGATTGGGCCTCGGGCGCAATACTTTTAATTTTTCTTAATAAGTTAATCACCTTAGACCTTAGTTTTAATTAAAATTTTAATCTTTAATACCATATTTTAAATCTTTAATTTAAAACATATATAATAACTTAAACCTTTAATTTAAAATATATATTTAAAATTATTATTAAATTAATTTAAATCTTTAATTTAATATATACATAGTAATTTAAATCTTTAGTTTAATAATAATTTTAAAGATTTAAATTATATAACTTAAAAATATATATTACATAATTTTAAATATTTATAATAATTAAAGCAATGATAAATAATAAATTAATTTTAATTAATAAAAAAAAAAATTAACAAACAAAAACAACAAAAAAATAATAAAAATAAAAATAAAAATTATTACAAAAAAAATTAAAACAAAACAAAAACAAAAATTAAATTTGAAACGGGCATTGTGGGTCCTCGCATGAGACCCACGTGCCCCCAACCCTACCATCGATTCACTTCCCTAACCCTAAATGCATGGGTCTCTATCCCCAAACCCTAATCAACCTTCCGCCTATCTCACTATGCGAATGTGCCATGGGCCTCTCCTACTCTGCAACTGCAACGGAGTTATGGTGATGGATAGAGGCTCCTCCCTCGGTGGATCGACACTCGGCTCTAAGTGTTGGCTTGTATATTGTTGCTTTGGTAAATTATTTGTGCGCTAGTTTGGTTGTATACTTTCCTTATGGCGCCGTGTGTGTTTGACGTTGGCGCTGGCGTTGCTTTTTTTTTTTTTTTTAGCTAAAAAAAGTGTGTTCTGTAATGCTAACCTGCGTTGTGTTAATTGCAGGTGCTTGGTTGCTAGGTTTCAGGTGCTTAATACTGGTGGTTGCAGGTCGCATTGATGCACCGTGTGCATATGTGCTCCCCTCTCCTCGGTGGCTAGGTGTTTGACCTAGGCATCGACTTTGGTGAGTGGTGTTGCAAGTCGCGTGGGCTAGCGTTGGTGTTGGTGATGGTAACTATAAATATATATTTTTGACCGTGCGTTGTGGTTGCAGGTCGCATGGAGCTGGCGGTTGGCTATTGGCTCGTCCCTTCATGGCTTAGTGCTTGATGCTTGGACGTTGTGTCGAGATTTGGTGCTATTGCAAAGAATGCCCATTGTGGGCTCCTCTTTTGCGACTTGGTGCTTGGTTGAGTGCCCCTCTTGTGACCTTGTGTTGCCTTTGGCGCTTTGGTCTCGTGTTCGAATCTCAAATTCAAAGGTCAGGTCGTCTGTTCAAATTTCAAATGGTGGTTCATGGAAAGTCTGTTGAGCTTGGTTCTTGTGGGCTCCTCCCCATGGCTTGGCGCATGGTCTGTGGGCTTGGTTCATGTGGCTCCTCCCCGCCGCTTGGTGCATGGTTTGTGGGCTTGGTTCCTGCGACTCCTCCCCATGGCTTGGTGCATGGTCTGCGGGCTTGGTGCTTGGCTTTGGTTGGCGAATTGTGCACACTATGCTCCCTTGCGAGCTTGGTGCTTGGCTGCGGTTTGTGACCAGCGTTGTGGTTTTATGCTTGACTCATGGGATTTCCTTGGCACCTTGTACATATGCGTTGAATTGTGTGACTCGGTCGCTACAGGTGCAAGTCTTGAGGATTGTAGAGTGGCCTCCGGGCATTGGAGCTTAGCGCTTGTGCGTTGTGGTTATGTATTGTTTATGGACTTGTGGTCATATGATGTAGTGAGCCTGAGGATATGCATTGAATCTTGGTTCTTATGCACTGGGTTTGTGTATTGTGTTGACTCCATGGTTGTCACTGTCATGGTATTGACTACTGCAGTAAAGAACAAGTTAAGCAAAGAAAGTATTCGTAAAGCGCATTCTACTCCTTCAACCAAGTTTCTTTTACTCAATTTTTTTTTTTTTACATCTATTATTTTTTTGGTTGTGTGTGCGGTTGCAGGTCACATGGACTTGACACTCGATTTTATGCTTAAAGGAGATCAGTGACTCATGAGCTCGATATGTTCCCCTTTATGGCTTGGCACTTGATGCATGTTGCCTTGTGCGCTGGAATTTGGATTTGGTTTACACTTACATAACTTGTGCGCAGACACAACACTTTGTGCAGAAATGTGTAAAAGAAAGGGATTGTGTTGGTTTATGTGTTGATATGTGGAATAGGAGTTTGATATGTGATATGGATTAGTGTTAGTGATTAACACTTGTGCGCACACACCACCCTTCATTATATATATATATATGTGTGTGTGTGTGTGTGTGTAATTTTTTTTATCATAGGATACTTCCCAATTGAAATTGGCACAATCACTAATGTTTTCTCTCTTCTTTATTTGGAAGGTTTGGGTTCCATTCCCATCGACCACCATATCCTACGACCTTTTTTTTATATAATTTTTTTTTTGAAAGGCTCATCTATCTTTTATGAGATTTCTTATAGGTTTGCAGGTGAACAGGTGTTGGTTCTAAATAAAGAAAATCTAGTTGTAGGTAGGCCCTTAAGGCTCCAATGCTTCAAACTGAAGCTCTAATACCATGTGTAAGATCCTAATTTAACAAAACCTAATAATATTCATAAGTTTAACCATAAAATTTATTTCAACGTATAAGCAATTTCATTATTTGGCATATAATCAAATTCACCAGCATGATGTTAACCACATAACAAAGCATAAACATGAAAAATGCATACCTCTGACTGATGCTATTCCTCCAATCTCCATTTGACCTCTCTTCTCTGACCAAACTCTGCCCAAAACTGAATCTTTCCTCCCTGCCAGCTAGGAACAGAGCCTGTCCGACTCCCTAGCTCCAGGATTCCATGAGGATTCCTGGTCCCAGAGCCCAAAAATCCCAGAAACCGACGCTCTCCTGTAACAATCCACCCAAACTCTACACCAGAAAAATACCCCAAACAGAAAATACAGTCCCTGCTCTCAAAATGCTCCCTTTCCCCAAAATTCCAAAAGTCCTCTCCCCGAATGCCTCTGCCCCCTCATATCCTCCTCCCATTCACCACCTCCTACCTTCCTTTAATGCCACCCACCGTATCCCTCCATTTAATACCTTATCCCTCCATTCAATACCCTATCCCTCCATTCAATACGTTATCCCTGCATACGTAAAGTTTTCTAAATTAAAAGTTATTAAGCCTTTAATTCATTACCCAAACATTAAATGTGTTAATTAATCAATTAATTAATTAGTCAACATATATTAAACAATAATTAATTAATTAATATTATTAATATATAATCATTATTTAACTAATACACATTAGGACAGTTAATTATTTAATTAACCATACTTGATAAACCTTAAGCAACTATTTAACTAGGGTTGTTACACCCCCTTTGGCATTGATGGCAACACTCTGATGCAATAATGAAATCATATCACTCATGCTCCCCCTTTAACCATGCCTCTGTCCTCTGCATCTGATAAATCTCTCCCCCTTGGTCATCAATGGAAAATGTATCTTTCCATCCGGGGTATCTCCCCCTGACTGAACTGTCCTCTTATGGTGCTTCCTCGTGTACAACTAAGACATATAAGATAAGCATTCATTTGGAGTAGAAATAAATCCAAGTCTTTGGCAAAGATATTCAAAGGCTTCCCGTGGAAGTGGTTTTGTAAAAATGTCTTCCACTTGTTCTTTTGTTCCCACATACTCAACTCTGATGTTCTTTTCTACAAACTATTCTCGTAGAAAGTGATACTTTATTGGAATGTGCTTCATCCTGGAGTGCATCACCAGGTTTTTTGAGATACTGATGGCATTTGTATTATCAAAATATATTGGAATGGGCTCATCATTTTCAACCTATATATCTGTCAAAGTTTGTTTCATGCAAAGAACCTATGTACAACATGTTGTTGCTGCAATATACTCTGCCTCAGTTGTAGATAGAGATACTGATGATTGTTTCTTGCTTAGCCATGATACCAAACACTCACCTAAGTAGAACGCTGCTCTACTGGTGCTTCATCGGTCATCAATACAACCTACCCAATCTGCATCTATGTAGGCAATAAGTGATAGATCTTTTTCTTTTGGATACCATAATCCAAACTCTTTTGTTCCTTTGAGATATTTGAATATCCTATTTACTGCTAATACATGTGATTCCTTTGGTGTTGCTTGAAATCGTGACACCTGTCCAACTGCCTGTATTACATCTGGTCTGGATGTTATCACATATAGTAGGCTACCAATCATTGACCTGTATTGCCTCTGATATGTAGACTTCAAATCATCATCTTTGCTCAAATTACAACTGGTTTGCATGGGAGTGATAACTGATTTGAAATCTTCCATTCCGAACCTCTTTAGCATTTCTCTGATATACTTGGTTTGAGAAATAAAAATTCCTTGGTTGCTTTGACGTATCTAAAGTCCCAAAAAGAAGGATATTTCTCCAAGTAACGACATTTCAAATTCATTCTGCATGTCTTTTGCAAATTTCTGGCTTAACATGTCATCATCACTACCAAAAATAATATCAACAACATAAACTTCAATTAATAAAATATTACCTTAACTTACCTTGATGTAGAGGTTGTTGTCTGCACTTCCTTTTCTGAACCCTGCCTGCTACAGATACTTATCCAGTCTAGAGTACCATGCTCTAGGAGCCTGTTTTAGACCATACAAGGCCTTCTTTAATTTACACACATAGTCTTTGTTCTTTGACAACTTAAATCCTTCTGGTTGTTCAATGTAGACTTCTTGATCTTCAAGTTCCCCATTCAAAAAAGATGATTTTACATCCATCTGATATACTTTAACATTTTTGGAGCATGCATAAGCTAAAAGCAAATGGATTGCTTCCATTCTGGCAACTGGTTCAAATGTCTCTTCAAATTCGATTCCTTCAATCTGTGCATATCCTTTACATACCAATCTAGCTTTGTTCCTTGTAACATGTCCATCTTCATTCAATTTATTCCTGAAAACCCATTTTGTGTCGATCACATTCTTATTCTTTGGTCTTGGAACCAATTCCCAAGTGTTATTTTTATCTATTTGATCCAATTCTTCATCCATGGCCTTATTCCAAAATTCATCCTTGTTGGCTTCTTCAAAACAGTTTGGTTCAATTGTAGATAAGAGTGCTAGGTGTGTTTTTTCTGGTGAACGGATTTTTCTTCTAGTCACAACTACTGCATCTTTGTTTCCAATAATCTAATCTAAAGGATGATTCTTCTGTACTCGTTTGCTAGGTGTCTTTGGAGATACTTGTTGAACTTGCTCTTCTGCTTCTGTCGAATTATTTTCATCTTCATCTTCATCTTCTACTTCTTTTTCATCTTCTTCTTCAAAAAGTTGTTCCATTGATTTGTTTTCTTCTTCCTTTGATTTTGGTCTGCCTGTTTCATCAATTGTTACATTGATATTTTCCGCAACTTTGTTTAATCTTAGATTGTGACACTTGTATGGTTTCCATGTACTTGAGTAACCAACAAGTATTCCTTTGTCCACACGAGAGTCAAACTTTCACATTATGCCATCTTCTCTTTTAATGTAGCATTTGCTTCTGAAAACTCTAAAGTGCTTCACATTTGCTAGTCTTCCTTTCCATAGCTCGTAGGGAGTTTTATCAATGTTGTTTCTGAGCATTACTCTGTTTTGAATGTGAACTATTGTATGCACTGCCTGTGTCCGAAAAATATCTATCAACTTTGAATCCATTATTATTGTTCGAGCCATTTCTTGTATTGTCCTATTCTTTCTTTCAACAACTCCATTCTGTTGAGGTGTCCTAGTGATGGAGAATTGCCTTTTTATTCTATGATTGTTGCAGTAGTCCATAAATTCCTTTGAGTTGAATTCTCCTGCATTATCCAATATTAAGCATTTGATTCTTGAATCCATCTCATTTTCAACCATTTCCTTGTAGATCTTGAAGTTTTCAAAAGCTTCTGTGATCCGTAGGATCTTTTAATGACTTATGGTTGAGTTTTAATTTTGCATGCGTTAATTAACCATTTGAGAAAACTTAGTGAAGAATGAGGAAAGAAGAGGAATTATAATAGCCATATACACATATGCATATATGAAACAAAATAATAGACAACAAACCATAACACGCAGATTGATAACGGAGTTCGACACAACTTTGCCTACGTCTCCGAGCCTTTTTCTCTGTGGGGGAGGCTTCTTTATTTCTGTTCAAAATCTCAAAAGTACATCGCTGCAATGCCAAATGGTGAAAAGAATGATCTGGTCATGTTCTTCCAGATCTCTAGAACCATGCAAAGAAAATGGCACGCAAAACGGACGTCCGGAGCTCCCATAAATGATCTGACAACGTCTCCTCCTCAAAAGCTTCTCTGCCTCAAAATGGCTTTGCCTCGGCTTCTCCTCAGCATAACTCTACTCTGAATGCCTCCTATGGCCTCAAACAGGCCTAGATTATATAGCTGTGAAGTTGGTTACTCATCTCCAACTTCCTCCCAAAAATTAGGCTCCAAAAATGCCCAATATTTCCCAAAAATGGAGAAAAACCAATAAAAATAGGTTAATTACAACTAAAAACCCAAAACTTTGTATAAACAACCCATGTTATAACTATAATTGGGCATTAGGCCCCCCTTCGTTGGGCGCGTGCCCCTTTGAACAGTCATATGGGCTCCATATGGCCGAGCGCCAGCCCAAAGGGCTGTGCGCTGGCCCCTCCTTTCGCGCTAGCCCTTGGTCGTTTGGCAAACAGTTATAACCAATTTTAAACCCACGCATATGGTATTACCATTGGTCATATATAACAATACAATGGAATCATGGGTCAGGCTCCGTATATAACACCAAACTCCCGTGCCCCCAGTCCCGTGGTGTGGTCTCATGGTATGTCGAGGGATGGGGCTAAGCCCCGGTCCTTTTCCCCGCGGATGAAACCCATTTCCAATTCAAATATTATTTTTGTCGTGGTTATAACAAGGTCCACCATGGGGGCAGGCGGTTAGCCCAGCCCCACCAGTCCACTGCCCACCGGGGAGGTCGCCGATTCGACTCCCGGCCAAGCCACAATAAAAATTTTAACACATAACCATAAACCAATCATCGGGTGCCACGTGGCAGCCCTTGACTGGGCCACGTGGCACCCAACCAACCAACCACAAACTGACATGTGTCGCTTGTCGAATCATCCATGTCACCTTCCATGCGTCACTGTCGTACTGCCCTGTCATCTGACACATAAGCGATCGACGTCATCCCGTGCCACGTGTCACCCTTACAGTGGTGACACGTGTCACCTCGAGATAGGTCCAGCCGTACGCCCGTACACCCAAATCTGCCTGACATGTGTCATCTCCTAGAGCTACCACGTGTCGCCTGTACGGACCTGCCATGTCAGCGTACAGACATGCTACGTCAGCGTCCATACGGAATGTATGGACTGCACAGTCAACAATTGTTTTTCCCTGTTTGAATTATCGGATAGAATGCGATATCTTCTCCATATGGAGCCTGTTTGATGAAGTAAATATACCACCAGAATCAGGAAGATGAGACGGACACAATGGCACAGGTTTTGTCACATTCTGAGCACTTTCATTTTTGAGCATTTTTCAAGCCCTGTCAGGCTTCTGGATCACACCTCCCCACAATAAGACCTTTTGGTCCCCAAAAGGTTACTGACCAGTCAACAAGCTCGGGATAGGCCAACCGGCTTGCTTTCTGTCTCTGAACTCTGTCCTGTGCACCTGTCTCATCAAGATCAACTGTAACACAATCACGACAACTGATAGTATATTGTTAGTCATTTGAACCCTGTTACATCTTATTGAAGCCACTATCATCCATGTAGAAAACATTGTTAATGACAGTATCAAGAAGACGACTGCAAATGAGCTAATATACTTGAAATATATGCACGACATGAGCTTATCTTGAAGAAACTTATGATTGATTTTCCATTCAACAACCATATCTTGTTCTTGCTTAAGATCAATTACTTCATTTGAAACAATTATTGATTTGTTGCTTGCTTGCACTGCCTTTGTTAATTGTTTCATTGTTTGAAGTGTTTTATTTGCTTTAACATGATGAGAATGAACCACATAATCATGACCTGCTTTAGTGAATTGATATTGATTCTTTGTCCTGTAGAAGATTGCCTTATGATCAAATAAGTATGGACTACCTAAGATCATTCCACATTCTCTTAACGACACAACATCACAAGTTACTTCGTCCACATACTTAGATGAAATTGCAAATTTGATTGTGCACTGTTTTGTTATGTGCACCTGATGATGATTGCTCATCCATTTAAGTGTGTAAGGCTTATGATGAGTTTGTGTTTTTAATCCCAATTGCTTAATCAAATCTTCTGAGATTAGATTAGATTGAGATCCATTGTCAATTAATGTGTCTATCTTAGTGTGTCGCATAATTACCCTTATATGAAACAAGTTGCCTCTACAATCAATCTCTTCACCATTTTTACCTGTCATACCAACCAATGAAATCTTTGACTCATCACCTGAATCTGATCCCAAATCTGTGGGTTTTGATGTCGTTGCCACTGTTTGCATTCCCTTCTTTTCTTTGAACCACTTTGGCCTATTCTCGAGATGCAACTACCAACATCTCTCCTCTTCATGTCCCTCTTTCTTGCAATGCTTGCAAGAGGGCTTTCCTTCCTTCTTTGACACTGCATTTGCATTCTTGCCATTTCCATGCCTTTTCCTCTTGTCCTCTTTCCTCGAAGACGACAATTCCCCTGACACACCTGCTTTCCCTGCTTCGATATACGTAGCTTGAACAGAAACCTCATCAAGGTTAGTAGGTCCAAACATGAAAACAGTGTTTCTAATATGCGCAGGCAAACCTCCTATATACTTCATAAGGGTTTCTTGTGTTTGCAAAGGAATGTCTAACATTAATGCCATTTTTCTAAATC
>ML830229.1:0-43033 GCA_009831015.1 Picea engelmannii | reverse complement strand
ATAACTCATACCGTTACCCATCAAACAAACTTGGGTCCATTACCCAAACCTGGGGTCTCCAACTTCTCATGGCCATAACTCTCTAATCGTGAGGAGTTATGTTACGTTCCACATACCACTGGAAATGGCATGACAAGAACTATGAATCTAGGATAGTTTCACTAACAAATTCACTGTCCTTCATCTCATTATTCCACAATTAATCATGGGTTCTCTTACTCCGCAAAGCGTCTTCCTATGAGGGCTTTCACCATAAGGGGACCACTTTCGAATTCATCCATATTTACTTCTTATTAACCATGACAAAACAATAAAGAGTCGTATTTACATCAAACAATATTGGGTCCATTACCCAAACCTTTGTGCTACGGGGCTTTCTTCAAGGGTTGACATCAATGACAACAAACCTTAATCAACACTAACTAGCCCTTAATCATGTGGATGACATTACTGAAGGATAGATAATGAATCAAAAATAACTATGGGCAAAGAACTTAAATGATTAAAACAAATAATTTGAAACTAAACCATTCAATCATTTAATTTTATCCCCCCTCCTTCTAACGTCATTTGTTGAGGGGCGTTTATGATACACAGTCAACTGGAAGGGAATAGTCTGGTACAAGATTGTCTAAATATCCAAAGCGGTTTGGAATAACTACCCCTGACGAGTTTAACGACTCCGTTAGCCGATAAAGGGATCTAATCTAAACTATGAAAATAAAATAACTAACTATGCATTAACAAAAATCTACTATACACATTCACTATTCTCACTTTTATATACAACATATACAAATAAGCAGGTACAAGATTTACGAGAAACCTTGTAAACTAAGGTTGTACAAGAGAACCGAATCTCATGCAAAATTAAATAGATCTAGAACATATTATTAATCTAATTTTAATCTTGAAACTAAAATAGCAAAATAAATGAATGTAAATAATAATGTTTTAACTTAAATAAACAAAGTATTTAAGCTTAAATGTTAATTTACATTCAAAAAATATAATGAAAACAAAACCATTTTACTCACAGGACAAAAGCCATTAAGAAATCTGAAATTTCATATTCTTCTTCGAAAATACCAGTCCATTCTCCCAAAATTCTTACCATAGGTTACTCCATTTGAAAAGAAAAAGTTTACAAAATAAATAATATACAAAAAAGAAAGGATAAAAATCCTCCTTTGAATTTCTTGGATCTCCTTTGGCTTTGAACTTTCTCATATATTTATGCAATGAATGAACAGTCTGAGTGTCACTAATAATTTACGCCACCTGAAATTTTCCTCGTAAAGAAATAAAAATATCTCTCAAATCATGCGTTTGTTTGGGAAAAATCTCGCGGGTAAGCTAAAGGAGTCCATTCTGCAAATGATTTTTCAACCATTTCCTCAGATTCCTCATAGTTTGGCTGCAATCAGTTCCAAAAAATTGTCTGCCTATTCTTGAACGCATTTCCAAATCTTATCTGTTGTTGCTCATAAATTATTTGCAACAATCCAATGTTATTTTTGGATCAATTATCTTGAACGTATTTAGATAATTAAATCAAGACATGATCAGATCCATACCAAATATCTAATAATAGAAACCTGTGAAACAAAAATAAACCAATTTAATAACCTAAATATAAAAATTGTGAATAAAACAAAATCTAGAACAATAAAATTAAAATGAATTTAAACTAAAAGTTAACTATAAGTTGTAAACAAATATTGTTTATATTTTCCTTTCAAATATGATCTTAAAATTCTAGAAGATGCAAGTTGATGGAGAGGAGAAAAATATTAATTTCGGGTTTCCACAAAATCAAACAAATGATAGATAATTCTTTTTTTATTTTTATTTTTATTTTGAAATGAGATGCAAAATGACAAAATAAATTAATTAATTAAACCCACCAAATGATTTTGTGAAAATGAGAAACCAACCAAGATATTATTTGATGAAGTGTTGAACCCATTATTCAAAATAGTCAAACTTTCTAATGAGCAAAAGATGAACACATAATCATAATTTAAACGAAAGTAAACAGTTGATAAAAAATAACGTTTTTGTTTAAATTGAGATTTCTATGCTCGTTTCTAAATTTTAACATAAACTCTTGTAATGAATGTCTCATACTATGGTGAATATATTAAGTTCGTCTCAAAGCAAGCCAATGTCTAGAACTATTCAAAAATGTTGATTCTGTAGCTTATTGTAATTGTCAAGATTCTAATGGGGGCCCTTTAAATTTTGTAAAAATTTAGGGGGAGTTGTTGGGGCCCAACATAACCTTAGTTGCTTCTCCTAGGTATATCAAAAGGTGACTATAGGGGTTTGTAATAGTGCCTGGGGAAAATTTTGTATCACACACTTCAGTACTACTAATAAGGATTATTTGTGGAGGCTAGGATAATTAATTCTCATACCTTTGTGCATTGGTCCACGAGACCTAATCAACCCCTGCCTTTGTCCGAAAGGGCCCAAGACCACTTTGTTGTTATTCCAGCCCCAAGACCTAATCCAATTGATTCATAATATTGAAAAAGTTGTTTATGTTTCTCTTGTCTTTTAGGGCTTTGTAGCGGTGTGTTTGGTGAAGGTAGTTCAAATTTAGGAAGGCGAGTCAATTGCCACTAAGAGCTAATCACTCAAAGGGGCCAACCTATCGCCTCGAACATCAAGGAGAATTCAAGGCCTTCCACCCGAATAAGAGGTTACGAATAATTATCCCCTGCCTCGTCAAAGGCGTCAAATTGATTATTCTAACACTTTTGTACCGATCGGTCAGACCGAGATCATAAACATTGATCCTCCAAAAGTCAATGCTTCAGAACTAGAGGAGGTAACTGTTGAGGAACTTGGAAGTTGGGAGATCACTCCACACTTTAATCCTCCATTACTTATGAATTTTCCATTTCCATTTGTAGGATTCCCACCTCCCTTATCAAACTTCACTGATAGTATCCCTCTCCATTAGGCCACTATGGACAACACTTCGCTAGTGTCAGGGTCGGGGGCCCCTGCAACTCCCACCTCAATGATAGTTACCAGGGGGATATTTCCCCCTGGTATGTCGACTCAAAGGAAAAATGTGGTTCAATCCACTGTCTCCGCAACAACCAACAACATTGCCTCATTGGTTGTCAATCCCACTCGATTCTCGAGTGCAACAACATCGTTTTCATCCACAACGAACTATTTCTATTACAAAATGTCGTCGATGGACGCACTTAACGCTATGGTTAGTTCTCAACCAACGTCCCAATTTTTGAATGTTGGTACGGGGAGCACTCCATCTCCTTACCAAGTCTTGTCTTGGGGCAGAGGACACATTCCTCCTTCAGCCCCGTTCATCAGAGGAAAACTTGTCCAATCTTACATCCCTAACCCCGTATGGGGTTGGGGCACCTCCATGGGTAGCATACCTCATTCCTATATTATTTCATCTACGTCGACCCCGTTCACACTTTATGTTGGGTTTGAGAACAACCCTTTCACTTTATCTACACTTTCGGTAGGGGAAGCCCCTTCCCAGGTCAGTCCTCCCCCTGGAAAGTACATTTTCCTTCGCTAGGGGCATCTTTGGGGAGTACCCCTCTCCAAGGCTAGTGGAATCCCTATCAAGGGATTTCACAAGGCAGAAATCCCTTTCCCAGTTAGTCTACCCCCACGTCAGGATTTGTCCCTCCACATGGGGGGTCTGCTTGGGGAAACCAAGGTTTTTATTTTGGGAATCAGATGGGTGGAGGTGATCCTCCATTTAACCAGGGCCAAAAAGGTTTCATCCCAAGCTCTAGTTTGATAGAAAACTATTTCTGGTAGCCTGGTGCCAGTTACAACCTAGGACCTTCTATTCATGCCTCTCATCAGTCAATGATGTAGCCTAGGTTACCATTTTTGGAAACGTTGCATTTTACAGATTTATCCAAGTTGATGAATGATCCCATTCTTCATGACCCAAATGGCTCGTGGTCCTGACCAAACTTCCTTCAAACATTCCAAAGTTTGAAGCAAAAAATGGTGAGGATCCACAGGACCACATTACGAATTTCCACTTGTGGTGTTTGTCCAACTCGCTCAATGAAGATTTTATTAGATTGTGTTTGTTCTAGCATACTCTTACTAGAGGCACTTCCAAATGGTATATTGAACTTTAGAGGGTAAAATACTCGACTTTTGGGGACCTAGACATGGTTTGCATAAACCTTTTCCAACTCCCTATCTGGTACGATGCTAGGACATGATTGTTGGCTAATTTTGAGAAAGATAATGCCACACACATTTTCGATCATATTCAAGAATGGAGAAGAAGGAAGAGCTTGATTAAGTCTATGGTTCCACCTAAATTCCTCATTGAATGGTTCTTGAAATATCTACTCCCTTTTATTTCAAAGGACGTTGCAACTTCGAGAGTGTTTTCAGAGGAACATGAAATCTTTCGGGCGCAACAATTAAAGATCATATACTCTCAGTCATGTATGCTCTATGATATTATGCTAAACACACCATGATATACTCTTGACTTGGCAAAGCCAAATTCTAACCCACATGCCAATGCTATAGTGGGTTCTGCCCAAACAAAAGTCATAGACCTGGCCACTAGCTATATGCAGAAACTTGTTATTCAACAACATGCAGTCGGTCCAACTTCCGTCTCAACCACCCCTTCCACCTAGTCTTCCAACATACATTCGGTGCAAATTAAGACTTCGAAGGGTCCTCAACAAACTGGATAAAATAAAAAAGGCAAGGGTAAGAAAGGTGGTGGGGGAAATAATAAAAAGTCAGATAAGAATGTTGAGGGGACCAAGGATAAGAAAAGGAAGGTGAAGTTTCCTTGCAAGATTTGTAACAACGATCACCTTACACATCAGTGCCCACAAATGGAAGAAGCCCAACATATTATTAAGTTGAATCAACAACAACAATCTGCTATGTTGAAGAACCCTTTCCCACAAGGAAAAAATTTGCAATATGGTTATTCCAACTTCAACCCACAAGGGGGCACTTCAAGCGCTCCCCTATCTGACAAATATAAAGGAGTAGTAAACATGCTTAACACTTCAAAGCTAAAGGATGTATATTTCTCAACGAGCTCTCAGAATTATGATAATCCAGAGTTGACTGAGAAGGGTAAGAAAACTTTATAAGAACAAACTCCTCTCCACATAGAGAATACTAATAAAGAGACAACGTCGTGCATACCTAAGGGTGTTTATAAAAGGACAACGCATAACCCCAATGCAAGAGTCACTGCCAATTATTCAATTGTTGAGGATTTGGCTCAGACACCTTGTGCAATGTCAACTTTGGAGATTCTCCAAAGTTTTCCCTTGTAGTGCATTGCAGTTTTTCCTCCCATAGGAGCTTTTGATTCTTCTAGTCATCTCGTAATGATGTTCGATGCTACTGATGTGAGGCCATGCCTTCCATATCACGTATCCTTTCAGATTGGGTTTGTTTGCAACAATCTCTTAGTTAAGAGAAATGTTGTTGATGAAGGTGCTTCCATGTGCGTTATGTATTTGCCATATTGGAAAGCTATCAGTTCTCTTGAGCTTACCCCCTCTCCTACACTCTTGACTACCTTCCATGGATGCTCATTTTGACCACATGGTATGGTTACTTCATGTCCAGTTACACTAGGGGGAATGTCTGTTTGTGTAGAGGTTGAATTAGTTGAGGCACCGCTTGACTATAATATCATGTTAGGAAGAAGTTGGACATATTATGATAGTTATCGTCTTGGCAGTTTTTAGGATTATATGTTTTCCCCATGAGGGAAGAATCATGACCATTGATTAGGTGGATTCAAACCTTTTTGATGTGGTAGTTAATCCTAGGATTGTTTTCCCTTGGTTTGAAAACTCTCAGGCGGCCACTAAGAGCATCAATTGTGGGATGTACCCTTCGCTTATGGGATTTTTTGAATCTCCCACACCAATTTCGTATGTTCACACCACTCTAGTTAATATGGTGTCTTCATTTAGAACATCGTATATGAAAGACCCATGGACCCTTCCCTCATTGTCTAGTATGGTTGAAGGTCGATTTCATGCCAGGATGACCGAACCATTGTCTACAGTTGAGGAATTTTATCAAGCCATTCAACAGACCACGATAGACCTAGATCAAACTCCAATGACCACCAAGGAGGATGATCTCTTTCTTGATCCTATTTGGGCTCAAAACTATTCAAGCTCCCAAGATTTTTTGGATACCATCTTTCCTTCGAATGAAAAAATCATCGAGGCAATGGTCGGAGTTGAAAGGACATGGGGAGATTTGCATCATAGATCATATTTCCTCCCTAAGCTCAGTCAAATAGAGAATGGAGAGTTCAAGTGATCTATTTTTGGAAGTTTTTATGGCGTAGTCAATTTCTCTGCTAGGCATGGTGTCTATGTCGAAGGAAACATGGATAATATATCAAGGACGATCCCGATCAACATTTCTAAGAATTATGAAATTGTCGAAAACATATTTATTGGAGAAAAATGATAACAGGACGAGATTGCTCAATATACGACACTCTTTAAGGAGTTCTGAGATGTGTTCGCATGGTCTTATGAGGAAATTCCTGACATTGATCCTCCAATAGTTCAACACGAAATTCAAACCTATGAAAATGGAAATCCTGTTCGACAAAAGTTGAGACCTGTGAACCCAAGAAAGGTAGCGGAAACAAAAGAAGAAGTGGAAAAACGACTTAATGCAAGATTTATCTACCCAGTTCCTCTGACAGAATGGGTCTTTAACCCTATTCCCATTGATAAGAAGTAGGGCACAATCTGTGTTTGCATGGATTTTAGGGACTTGAATAAGTCTTGTCCTAAAGATAACTTCCCGATACCATCCATCGATCATATCTTGGAAAACTGTGTAGGGAGTGAAATATTCTCGTTTATGGATGGTTTTTCTAGCTACAACCAAATTGAAATTTGTCCGGAAGACCAACACAAAACGACCTTCATATGTCCTTGGGGAAATTTCTCTTACAGGAAAATGTTGTTTGGTCTTAAAAATGTTGGTGCAACATTCCAGTGGGCCATGTTGTTTTCCTTTCATGATTTAAAGCATATAGTGGAGGCATACTTAAACAATCTCATAGATCACTCATGCATGAGGGCCCAACATCTCTTACATCTCCGCTTAGTTTTTTAACAATGTTGTTTCTATAGGATTCGATTGAATCCACACAAGTGTATTTTTTGTGTGACCTCTGATCATCTTTTGGGATTCATTGTTTCGAAAAAAGGGATCATGGTTGACCCATTTAAGGTTGAGGCAATAAATCGATTTCCTCCCTTGTGTACAATCAAACAACTTCAGATCCTACAAGGAAAGGTGAATTTCCTCAACAGTTTTGTCTCGAACTATGCTAACATAACAAAGGGATTTATGCCCCTTTTGAGGAAATGGGTCCCATTCTATTGGGACGAATTGACACAATGTTCCTTGGATGTATTAACGAAATCATTGGTTTCAACTCCTTTTTCGAATCCCCCTAAATACAATCGAGACTTCTTATTGTATTTGGCGGAAACCGAGTCTTCGATTGGCATGGTTCTAGTTCAGTAAGATGATTATATCCAATAGCATGTCACCTATTACTTGAGTCACGCTCTCATGGGTCCTAAAATCAATTATTCACATGTGGAGAAACTGGCATTGACATCTTTTCATGTTGTCCAGTGGCATTGACATTACATTCTATTACGAAAGACAATTGTCATTGCCATGGTCAATCCATTTAAATATGTTATGACTAGGAGAATTATTGGCAGGAAGTACAACAAGTGGATTTTTGTGCTTCAAGAGTTCGATTTGTATTTTTCATCCACAAAGTCTAAGAAATATTTGGTCTTCGTTGAGTTGATGTTAGAGATCCTAATGGAGAACGAGGAAAGTGAGATGAAATATTCATTTCTAGATGAGCACATTTTCCTCATCTCTTCATCTGATCCATGGTATGGGTATATCCTTATATATCTCCAAAATCTAAATTTCGATCCAAACTGCTCAAGAGACGAGAGGCGAAGGATCCATCATATGGTGAAAAATTGCCTCATTATCGCTAACACTTTGTATTAATGAGGGGTGGACTTGATCCTTCAGTGTTTCTTAACTCTTGAAGAAGCGAATGTTTTTTTAAACGAATGCCATAGTAGAGCATGTGGTGGTCATCTCTCTGGGTTGGAAACAACCCAAAAAAAATTGCACGCAAGATACTTTTGGCATAAAATATTTAAAAATTGTGTTGAACCAGTCAAGAATGTCATCCATGCCAAATTTTCACTAAGAAAATGCATGCACATCTTGCTCCAATGTTTCACATCATCATTTTTGGTCCCTTCACCAAGTGGGGGGTATATTTTATGACATGCCACATGGGTTCGGCTGGGGACATCGTTACATCATTGAAGTCGTCGACCACTTTACTAAATGGGTTGAGGCTATGCCAACATTTGTTAATGATGGGGAGACAACAACACTATTCATATTAAATCAATTCATAGCTAGGTTTGGAGTTCCAAGAGATATTTTCATTTACCGTGCAAGTCACTTTCAAAACCGCATGATGTTGGAATTAGCATCAAATCTGGGGTTTGGGAAGGAACACTTGTTTCCCTACTATCCCTATACTAACGGTCAGGTTGAAGCCGTGAACAAATCATTGAAAATGATTTTAAGAAGAACGATGAATTTAGCTCGAACCAACTGACATTTGATGCTTTATCTGGCCTTATGGTCTTATAGAACATTAGTCAAAACTACTATTGGTTTCTCACCGTTGCAACTTGTTCATGGGGTGGAAGCATTTTTTCCTATTGAATGTGTAGTTCCTTCACTCAAAATAACAGTCGATCTCCTTTTAAACATGCCTCAGCTCAAAGAACACTTGGTTTAGCTTGAAAATCTCGATGAGAAATGTCGATATGCAGCTTTAGCAAATGAAGCACATAAGAAATGAGTCAATCCCCTGTACGATAAGTCTATCCATCCCAGGGTGTTCTTTGAGGGATATTTTGTGTTGGTCTATGACCAAGATAAGGATTCCTTGGGGGAAGGAAAGTTCAACCCCATGTAGTTCGACCCTTGTATTGTGCGATGGGTCCGGACATGGATACAATCAGATAGAAAAGGGATCTAGCTCCAAAGCAACAGAACAAGAAACATATTGAAAAAGTTATATAGAAACAATCAAAATGAATAGGAAGATCTACAATGAATATTATAGGGACACTCCTCCACCGAGAAGATTCAGATTTTATAATCAACGACCGACATAAACAAATAGGCCTCAGGAAGAAGAAGGATTCATAAGAGTAACTCCTTTCAGAAGATCTTCAACTTCCAGGTATCAAAGTATCTTTTTGGGTTTATGTTATGCATGTAATAATTTTGGAGATAAAGATGTAAATTGCAGAGCTAATAGCAGGAACATAAAAAACTTTGAAATTCATACAAAAAATGGTTATTCAAGAAGGCCTAGTGAAACACAGAGAAGAAGCTACAATAGGTTTGAATCATTGAGAACTGAAGTGGAATGCTACAAGTGCAATAAATTTGGACACATGGCCAAACATTGTAGAATGACAGTCCCTCCTAGAGAACCACAACAGAACGAAAACAATCATAGACAGGAGCCTCGGAAGAGAACATGGATAAGAAAGCATAATCAGTATAGTAATGAAGTATGCACACTCTCTCTACAAGCTAAGAAGAAGAATCATGGTTGGTATGCTAACAATGGTTGTTCAAAACATGAAGAACAGGTGAACAAAGACCAGGTCCCAAAGATCACAAGATTGGAAATAAAACGAGATGAAGAAAATTATACAGAGAAAAGGGAAGATTTCAGATACATAAAGATTTGGAAAATAATTGAAAGAAAATAAGCACATGTAAATAAGGAACAAGTTTAAGAGATTGCACTTTCAGGCACCATAGTGAAAGATGAATCCACAAATAGAAAGAAAGAACTAAGATATCAGAGAGATGTTGAATCTACTAATGAAGATGATGATGAATACACTTCAGAGCAGGGATTGTTCTGAGCCATCCGGTTTAGAGACTCCTAGATAATATGAATAATAGACATGGGGAGTCTATGCAGTAGCTGAGACAGACCAGAGAACCATCCTTCGAGAGGCTTGTAGAATTTGAGTAGACAGATTCCGTGCATTCAGTTAGAAGAAGTACAATATGATATATTAATCAGTTGTAGTAGTACTTCATGATACTATAGTGACATATGAGTCAAAATTATGGACAATTGTGTATCAGAGTCTTGAAAAATATGGACAGATATGGACGTGAAATCATCTTTTCTGAATGGGGAACTTGAAGAAGAAGTCTACATTGAACAATTGGTTCCTAGAGCATGGTAGTCTAGACTGGATAAATATCTACGGCAGGAAGGGTTCAAAAAAGAAAGTGCAGACAACAACCTCTACATCAAGGTAACTCAAGATGGTATTTTATTAATCGAAGTTTATATTGATGATATTATTTTTGGAAGTATTGATGACAGGTTAAGCCAGAAATTTGCAAAGGATATGCATAATAAATTTGAAATGTCATTACTTAGAGAACTATCCTTATTTTTGGGTCTTCAGATACGTCAAAGAAACCAAGGAATTTTTATTTCTCAAACTAAGTATATTAGAGAAATGCTAAAAAGGTTCAAAATGGAATATTGCAAACCAATTACCACTCCTATGCAAACCAGTTGCAAGTTGAGAAAAGATGATGATTCAAAGTCTACAGACCAGAGGCAATACATGTCAATTATTGGTATCTTACTATATGTGACAACATACAGAAAAGATGTAATGTAGGTAGTTGGACAGGTTGCATGATTTAAAACAACACCAAAGGAATCACATGTATTAGTAGTGAAGAGGATTTTCAGATATCTCAAAGGAACAAAAGAGTTTGGATTATGGTATCCAAAAGGAAATGATCTATCACTTATTGTCTACACAGATATAGATTGGGCACGTTGCATTGATGACCGATGAAGCACTAGTGGAGCATCGTTCTACTTGGGTGAGTGTTTAATATCTTGGTTAAGCAAGAAACAATCATCAATATCTTTATCTACATTCGAAGCAGAGTATATTGCAGCAGCAGGATGTTGTACTTAGGTTTTATGGATGAAAAGTTTATTGATAGATATTCAGATTGAGTATGATGAGCCCATTCTAATCTATTGTGATAATACAAGTGCCATCAGTATCTCAAAAAACCGGTGATGCACTCCAAGACGAAGCACATTCCAATAAAGTATCACTTTCTACAGGAACAATTTGCAGAGAAGAACATCTGAGTTGAATATGTGGGCACAAAAGAACAAGTGACGAACACATTTACAAAACTTCTTCCAAGGGAAGCCTTTGAGTATTTTCACTAGAGACTCGAAGTAATTTCTACTCCAAAATGAATGATTTTGAATGCTTATCTTATATGTATTAGATTTACATGAGGAAGCACCATAAAGAGGATAGTTCAAGCTAGGGGATCAATTTCAGGAAGAGTTCAGTCAGGGGGATTATCCTCAAGGATAGCTCAATTAGGGGGAGTAGTCCGAGATTGAAATATACCTTTTCCATTGATGAAAAAGGGGGAGAGATTTATCATATGCAAAGGTAAATTCTTGGAGAAAGAGAACAGAGACATGGCTCCAGGGGGAGCGATGGTCACAGGGGGAGCATGAGTGATATGACTTCAGTATTGCATCACTCATTGGGTAGGTTGCATTGATGACCGATGAATCATTAGTGGAGAAACATTCTACTTGGGTGAGTGTTTAATATCTTTTCTAAGAAAGAAACAATCATCAATATCTTTATCTAAATCCGAAGCAGAGTATATTGCAGAAGCAGGATGTTGTACTCAGGTTTTATGGATGAAATTTTTTTTGATAGATATACAAGTTGAGTATGATGAGCCCATTCTAATCTATTGTGATAATACAAGCGTCATCAATATCTCAAAAACCCAGTGATGCACTCGCGAAACGTGACACCTACCTCGGGAAACATGTCATGTATTTAGGTGGTTTTTTTGGCACATGGTTTTTTTTTTATGGTTTTCTATTTTCGGTTAAGGAATTAGGATTTTGGACTAATCCAAGTCATTGGGTTAGGTTTTTGGATGTCGTTGGCTCCTATATGTATATTGTATTGTAAACAATGTAACACAATGTATGAATACAATATATGTTGGTTTTCTCGGTTTGGGTTTCCAGGGGAAAAATCTCTATGTAATGTTTGCATTTTCCATTGTATCTTTTCTATTCTCTTCTGAATATCTGTTTACAGTAGAAATTGTACATGGTTAGAATTTACATTTGGTATTAGAGCTTTATTGGCTTCAGGGGGACGCCTTTGTTGTCAAGGGTTTGGCTTGGGACTCTGATACGCCTTGTTACAATGGGAGATCCGCGGTATTGTTTTTTAGGTGAAAAGAAATGGCAAGCAATTTGAAGATGGAGATCGAGAAGTTTAATGGGAAAAGCTTTGAGTTGTGGAAGCTCAATATGGAAGATCTTTTGGTGGATAGAGATCAGTGGATCGCGGTAGATCCAGGTACTGCACCTACAGGAACTTCTGCAGATGACTGGAAAAAGACAGATCAGAACGCAAAGAGCACAATTCAACTGTGTCTCTCCGATTCAGTATTACTGAATGTGTCAGAGGAAGCTACAGCCAAGGATTTATGGGAAAATTTGGGGAAGTTGTATCAGTCTAAGTCCCTGGTAAATAAACTATTCCTGAGAAAGAAGCTGTATAACTTGAGGATGAGAGATGGAGACTCGATGGAAGAGCATTTGAACGCCTTCAATACTGTGGTAAGTCAGTTAGTATCTGTTGATATTAAAATTCCATATGAAGATAAATGTATTAGTTTGTTTTGTTTTTACCCAGACTCGTGGGATAGTCTGGTTGTGGCCATAGGTAGTAATACAACTTCTTTGAAGTTTGAAGAAGTGGTCTTGTCCTTGTTGTTGGAGGAGATGAGACAAAATAATATGGAAGGACATAGCACAGACGCATTATTTGCAAGAGGACATTCCCAGGAAAGAAA
The DNA here is from genome assembly GCA_009831015.1 of Picea engelmannii. NCBI lineage: Eukaryota > Viridiplantae > Streptophyta > Pinopsida > Pinales > Pinaceae > Picea > Picea engelmannii. The sequence continues at coordinate 29,944 of ML830229.1, read as the reverse complement.
TAGATCTAATTTCTCAAGTGGGAGATATAAGTCTAAGGGTAGATCTAAATCTTCTGGAAAGTTTGTAAGGGTATGTTGGAGGTGTAGAAAAGAAGGGCACTACAAGAAGCAATGTAGATCCAAAGTTGAGAAAAAGAAGGGATCTGAAGAATCTTCTTCTACAGAAGAAAAGACCTCCAAGGAAGAAGGAGGGGATGTGTACTTGGCCTCTTCAAGCACACATGCAGATCATGAGGCATGGCTGATTGACTCGGGTGCATCTTTTCATATGACTCCCCACAGGGAGTGGTTCTACGAATATGAAAAGTATGATGGAGGTAATGTTTTATTAGGTAATGATTCGACAACTAGAATCATAGGAAGAGGAAAGGTCAAGTTGAGACTCATATATGGAAGGATTAGAACACTGCATGGTGTTCTACACATCCCAGGTATGGCCAAAAATTTGATTTATGTAAGCAAAATGGAAGATGCAGGGGTAAAAACAATTTTTGAAAAGGGAACTTGCGGGATGGTTCAAGGAGCAATGGTGTTGATGAAGGGAGTTTGGTTTGGAACTCTGTATAAGCTGCTAGGAAGCACTATTAGTGATGGGTGTAATAGTTCCATTGTTCCTGATATTGGAGTTGAAAAAGAAATAACTCCTACAGTCTCTAGAGAAAAGGTTATGTTGTGGCATCAAAGACTGGGGCATATCAGAGAGAAGGGTCTTCGACTACTACACGGTAAAGGTATGGTTGAAGGTATGTCTAACTGCTCTCTGGATTTTGATTTATGTGAACATTGTCTATATGGGAAGCAGAATTGGGTAAGGTTCCCCTCTGGTGCAACGAGGGTAGAAGGAATTTTACAACTAGTTCACAGTGATGTTTTTGGACCTGTGTCGGTCCCATCATTGGGAAAATATGTGTACTATGTCTGATTTATAGATGACTTCTCGAGGAAAACTTGGATATATTTCCTCATAAAGAAATCTGAAGTCTTTGACAGGTTTAAAGAGTTTAAGGCTCTTGTTGATAATCAAAACAGAGAAAAGAATTAAGGTGCTGAGAACAGATAATGGTGGAGAGTTCTGCGGGAATGAATTTGAAGAATTCTGTAAGAAGTGTGGTATAGAAAGGAATAAGACTACTCCATATACACCTCAACAGAATGGAGTTGCAGAAAGGATGAACAGGACGCTGATGGAAAAAGCAAGGTGCATGCTCAGTGGTGCCGGGTTAGGGCAAGAATTTTGGGCAGAGGCAGTGGGTACTACATGTTATCTGGTCAATAGATCACCCTCATCAGCGTTGGGTGACAAGACTCCACAAGAGGTATGGACTGGTAAGGAACCTTCTCTCACACATCTTAAGTTATTTGGCTGTGATGCATATGTTCATGTTCCAAAGGAAAATAGGAGTAAGTTGGATAAGAAGGCTGAAAAATGTATCTTTATTGGATATAAAGATGGTCTCAAAGGTTATAAGCTTTGGAACCTAGAAACTAAGTGAGGGCATTAAGTGAAATCATCGGTTCAACTTATGGTGGATCAGAGGGTGGAGTCATATCAATGGGTGGTGGTAGCTCATCCATAGGGGAAACACCTTCCTCCTCTTCAAAAACATCCTCATTCATGGTCATAAAAATCTAATGTTCCTTACACTTGTGCCCTGGAAAATATTTGTCCTCACAATTATAGAAAAGACGGTTGAGTTGGTATTCATCCATTTCTACCCTAGTTAATTTTTGGATCTTGAGAGGAGTTGCAGGAGGGGAGGGGTTGGTGGGCTTAGGGTGAGGAAGAAAGGATGGTTTTCTGGTATGAGAGGAGAAAATATTTTGTTCTTCCTTGGCTCGTTGAATAGCTTCCAACCACGTCTAGGGGCGTGCCATGAGAACATGGGCACAAATTTCATCTTTTAGGCCATTGATAAAGCATTCCCAGAAGAAGGCATCTGACATGCCCTCTGTTATGAAATCCAAGTGCTCAAAGGTGGCAATAAAGTCTTCGACTGTCCTAGACTGCTTCAACTCAGTCAAATGACCTAAATGGTGGGTGTCAGAGTCAAAGTGATCATAAAGTTATGCATTAAATTGTGTCCAATAAACATACCCTTAGTGTACCTTTCTATGTCATTGCTACCATTGCCAACATTTTGGATTCATATGTAGGATACCATAATGAAGCTTGTCTAAATCATCAATAATTCTATGCAAAGAGATATAATGTTCCATTTGAGTGACCCATCCTGTGGGATCTGAGCCATCACATTTGTTCACCTCAATTATGGGAAGGTGTAGGTCTCAAGGAAGGTGGGTGGAATGAGGACCTTGGTAATGGGGAGAGTCATTGTCTTCCTGATAGGAAGGTTGTTTAGAAGAGGTAGGGTTCAAGGAGGTGCCCATCAATTGGCCAAGTGTGTCTTTGATGTCTTTGTTGTTGGCACATTGGTCCTGGACAATCTGAATAGAGGAATTGAGCTTTCTAATGTTGGAATTGAGAGTCTCAATGTCCTCCTTTTTTTGGCGGTTGTCGTCAATCAAGGTATTGAGTTTTTGGGCGCAGGTGGTGGCCATTTGAGTAGAGGAAAAAATGGCCAGGTGGGTCTGCACTGAAAAAAATTATAGGTGAGAGGTATCATTGTAGATAGGGAGAAAAGAGGAAGCATATGGGATGGGTGGAAAATAAGGGTGTCGAGAAGGGTTGGTGGGACCACATAGGAAAATGGTGACAAGTGATAGATACCACAATGATCAGGGCGATAAGGGGAATCCAATGGGATAGGGCCCAACTAAGGGTGTCGGAAGGGGGGTTGGGTCCACAAAAAAATATGTATTAAAAATGATAGGTACCACGGTAATCAGGGAGAAGAGAGGAATCCAATGGGATAGGTCCCAAATAAGGGTGTTGGCAGGACCACTATACTTTTTTTACTCCTACAAAGTTATACCTCATTCTAAATAATACTGCAATGTCGAAATGCCCAAATTCTTAACAGGGAAAAATTTCTAGTAATTTCACAACCAAAATGCAGGAGGCAAGGTTGCACAGCAATAGATCTTGTCTATTCCATTTCTATTATTTTTCCTTCCCAAGGGTTAGGGTTTTCGGGGTTCCTACAAACAAGGGATTTCCTTGTGCTATAGCTCTCTGATATATGTGCAGGGTCGAACAATATTACTCGACCTAATATCTCAGGGCACCAATTAAGGAGGCTAGACTGTACCCTTATCTGTACTACCTGATTACCCAGGTACTAGATAATATCTTCTCGAGTGTTGTTCTCGATGGCACTATAACAACCAGGTGGTCGATCGGTTGATCTACAACGGACTTCGGGATGCCTAGGTAAGTCCATATACAAGTGTTGTCTAATGCATTACCACTTGAAGGGGTACCAACAAGGTTTACAAGGGTGTCCAACAATGTGAGCATAAAAACCTCTTGTATTTTCTACGTGTATGCTTCCTCGACCACGGATTTATGTGATGAACAACATATCACTGTAGTTTAAAGATGTCAGAACATATCTCTACCCTGGAAAAAAATTAACCCACAATTCTTGCCCAGGAAGGTGCTCTGATACCACTTGTAAGGTACCAAATGTAATATATTATGCATAAATGAGAATAATTAACAAATATCAATGGAACAACAAAATATTGAGAGAGCAATACCAGAAATAATACCTTTTATTCAAAGAAAACAATGTTCACTTGCCTCTTTGAGGAGGCAATCTCTAGTAGAGTAGAGCTCTATTACAATAATTCTCAAGACAAATCTTATCATGCCTCCTTCCCTTATTTATACTAATTTTGTCTTCTAAATAACATTCTAAAGGAAGATCTTTATAGAAGAGAAAGCTTGTACTAGGTCTTCTTACATTGACTTGTTCACATTTATTAAATAGACATTATTAACTAATGTCGACCTTTATTACATGGAACACATATTATTCTGCGTACATGAGAGGTTAGGGAGATTAGGTCCCTAACAAGTTGCTTCATAAACTAAGATATTTGACACATATAATAGTTAGACAAAATATATATTCTTATATAACACTTCAATTATCCATATAGTTATTAAAACAAGATATCCAACACATTTTTTTAAAACTATGAGAATACTCGCTATCCAACATAATTCATATAAATAAATTTAAATTTTGTGGAGATGCCCATAGACCATCCCCTACCATTTTCTCCATTAATGTAGGTCATTCATAATGGTCTCTCAGATGTAATATAAAAAAAGCACAAAAAAATACTTTAACTAAACTTGGTTAACCATTATTAATATAAAAAAACACAAAAAATACTTTTACTAAACTTGGTCAACCATTATCAATAAGAATGCAAAATTATAGAGAAAATGGTGTCTATCACTAGTACCTCTAAACCTAAACATGTTTGCTTAATCATCATAGAGATTACTCAAACACATAAAAATCACATAAAAATATATGGTTTATGGTTTTATATATGGATTATTGAAAATTGTTTACAAACAACCATTATCAATAAGAATGCAAAATTATAAAGAAAATGGTGTCTATCACTGGTACCTCTAAACCTAAACATGTTTGCTTAATCATCATAGAGATTACTCAAACACATAAAAATATATGGTTTATGGTTTTATATATAGATTATTGAAAATTGTTTACAAAGAAATATTTTTATTGGAATTTTTTTTTCATATAGTAGAATTTTAAATTATTTTAAGATTTTTCGAGTTTTCGGTTGTTTAAGATAGTAGAGTTTTAAATTATTTTGAGATTTTTCAGTGTTTTGAGTTGTTTAAGATAATGTAGTTTTAGGTTGTTTTAAGATTTTTTAAGGTTTTGAATTTGTTTGAAAAACCTCGAAACTTTTAAGATAAGGAAGAATTATTTTTTTTTGAAATTTTAACATATAAATATAAGAAGAATTATTCTTTTGAGAAATTTTAACATATAAATACAAAATTAAGAAGAATTATACATATAAATAGAATTAAAAAAACAAATCCATTTTAAATTATTTTTATTTAAAACTATTGCTTATGAATAAATTACCTCATTTATTTGAAAAATTAAAAAATAAATAAAAATAAAAAATGAATTGTTAATTATTATCCACTTGTTGAAGTCACAACCATTCTTCAATGGTCTTATTCAATGAAATGTTAAATTATAACAACCCATCGAGATAACACAAATCTAACATTTAGGATCTTACTCCCTCTTTTCAATCATTTACAAATATTTATGAACCCCTTATGTATATTTATGTTTTGTTTTTTTTGTTTTTTTTTAATTTGTAAAAAGTTTTTATTTTAAATAATAATCATTGTATTGAACATATATTTATTTTAATTTAATATTTATAAAACATTGTGCTATATTTTAAATCCATATTTTTTTAAATGCTTTGAGCTTTAATAAATAGATAGATAACAATAAATAGATAGATAACAATTGATTATAATATTATGAAATTGGAAAATATATATATATATATATATTCACAGCCAAAAATATCATTAAAGAAAACACTATATTATATATTATAGAAAATTAAATTAAAAAAATCCACACATATATAAAAACAAAAGCTTTTACACATTGATATATCTCAATAGCAAAAGACCGACCTGGATGAATAATGCACAAGTATCAAACAATATATTACATATTATAAAAAATTAAATTAAAAAAAATCATACATATAAAGACAAAAGCAAGCTTTTAGTCATAGATATATGTCAATAGCAAAAGACCCACATGGTTGAATAATGCATAAGCATCAAAGGAATCACAAAATCTTGTGAGGGAGACCCATGAATGACGTGGCAAGGTGCCCATGGTGGTAGGAAAGTTGGCGAGAGTTGGACATGGGTTGATAACTACTGCAATCATTTCAGAACTCACACTCTCTTGGTTGGATGCAACTAGAAAAATAATGTGAATCCATTAACTTTATTTTATTTTAGATGAACCAACTATTTGACAGTCTTCAAGTGTAATTCACACTCACACTCTCTTGGTTGGAAAAATAATGTGAATCCATTAACTTTATTTTAGATGAACCAACTATTTGACACTCTTCAAGTGTAATTCACACTCTCTTATACGGATGCCCATGAAAAATAACGTGAAGCCACCACCATTTATTTTAGATGAACCAATTATTTGACCAAACATAATTTTTATAATTTTTCATTGTTGTTTCTACCAAAATAGCACCATAAACGTTCAAAATAGCATCATAAACGTTCAAAGGGGGTTGGATCCAATGGTGAAAAGCGAGGAGTTTTTCACTATTGGGCAAGGTTCAATTCTCGTGAGGACTTTACCTGGAGCCATGGGGACACCTTGAGGTAGTGGTCGAACGTGTGGTTGCACCCAGAGATACCATATTAAATGGTATTGTGACCCGTGCACACATAAGTGGATCAAAGCCCACCCCCATGTCTTTCAAATTTTAAAAGTCCCTGAGGTGTAGGACAATCGGTGACGGAGTGTGTTGTTAAGCCACTCCGTGTTGAAAAGTCACCGGTTCGAAACCTGCGGGGACAAAAAATCCAACCATGTTAAGGGTTGGTGTGGCTCAGGCCGGGTGCAATCCCCGGGTGATTTTGACGGCTTAGATGCCCCTAAGTCGCGGTTTCTCAAGCCACAAGTTAATCTCGATGCCAGATTTGACCACATTAACAAAAAAAAAAAAATAGCACCATAAACATAGCTACCTACCTACAAGTAATTATTTAATTATTTATCATGGTTGATCACACCCTAAACAAGTTACTTGTTGAGTGATTTGAATTGATTATTTAACTATCATGGTTGCTTACAACATAAGCAAGTTATTTGTTATTATGTTGAATGATTTGATTTGTAATTGGTGGAATATGTAAAGCTTCATACATAATGGGAAACAATATTTAAGTGAATTACCATATAAATGATCATATCTTAATGTGCAAAGTTTTTACTAAAAAAACAAATTCTCACATATACAAAGTACATTGTTGTTGTGTTAACCAAAAAAAACTATTTGACATAGTAGCTACACACAGGAAAGGCTTCATCACCTACCATTAACCCTAAAAAAAACTATTTAACATAACAATTAGACATCTTCTAATGGAAAGGCTTCATCACATACCATTAACCTTAAAAAAAAACTATGACATAGTAGCTAGAAAAAAAAACTATGACATAGAAGCTAGACATCTTATAGTGGAAAGGCTTCATCACCTACCATTTCTAAAGATTTAGTCAATGTTAGTCAATGTCATAATGACACTTTAAGAGAGAGTGATTCCAACATGCTAAACATAAAATATTCATAAGATTCCAACATGTTAAACACAAACTATTCATAACACTTATGATATGAGATAAGGTATATTGATAAGATCCCAACATGTTAAACACAAACTATTCATAACACTTATGATATGAGATAAGGTTGTTTATTTTCATTTGGGTTTTAAAGTTTTTTGTCGATGAGATTGTGATAATGATGATGATTGCGAGTTTTATGAAAAATTAGGTTAATATTATTTGGATAGTTTAGAATTTTATTTTTATATTCGAAAAAGTCGAAGAGAAACTTTCCTAAATCTTTATAGTTTTAATAAATATTTTGAAATTGACATTTAATATAATGTCAACATAGAGTCGGTGTTGTAACAAATATTTTGAAATTGACATCTAATATAATGTTAAGAAAAAGTGGTTTTTGATCTTCACGTTTTTTTTTTCTTGTAAATAAAAGATTTATATTACCTCCAAAATATTGAAACCATACATATGCTAGAGGACTTGGCATCTGGTCTGCCAAAATTGGAAACCCGAACCATACCCAGGTCTAGAGTAAAGGTATCCAAGACTATTCTAGTTTCCAAAACTGAACTGTACAAACGACCATAGCTATTACAAAAATGGCCTAAAATCCTATGGAAATTGTTGTCTATCATAACAGAAAAAAAAAAAGTCTTAAAACAAGAAGAGCTTCATACATCGGAAGCGCTATTACTCCCATTGCCAGGAGGAGGTTGATGCCATGTTAAAGTGACGATGAAGGGTTGACAACAAGTGGGGCAACATCAACTGACAGACTCGACTGAAAGAGAGTCGAAGAGTGCATCCAACTTGCTATTGAGGACTTCCTTTTGAAAAAGTTGATCAACAATATCCCGACGCATATCAAAAATTAATTGTAGTTGCTTTGTTGAGAAGCCACATGGGGAACCGCCTCAGAATGTGCAGGCTCTTTCTGGGCAATCATGGTGTCTTGAAATGCAACAGAGAGAGCTACGTCTTCAATGCCCATTGGAGCCACCTCCTCTACAACAACTTTGATCTTCACATTTTTAATATCACAAAGATGACAAATTTTTTCATCCCATAACATTTTAAAAATTACTCCTTCACAAGTGTCATTATTTTGTCTCATCTATTATGAAGTAGAGATGCTAAATTGTTATTTGGTTTGTTTTAAAATTTTATTTTTATGCTAAAAAAGTCCTACATCTTTATAGTTTTGACGAGTTAAAAATTTAGTAAAATTAATGTTGTAACAAATATTTTGAAATTCACATTTAATATAAAATAAGCAAGAATTTAAAAAAAAAATAGTTTTCATCTTTACCTTCTTACTATTACATAAAAATAATAAATGTATTCATGACATAACATTTTAAAAATTATTGCTTCATAAGTGCCATTATCATCTTTTATCTATTATAAAATATAATCTCTTTTATCATTAAAAAAAAATAATATAATAAATCTTTTAAACTTTAATATTTATAAAAAAATCAAAATGATTTAAAATTATAAAAATATTGATATTAATATTTTTTTATCATATTATTAACCTTAACCAAGCATGACAAAAGAATCAAGCATTTGATGTCACACAAAGAACATTGGCATATTCATAAGAAAAAAAATGGATATCCATTAAAAAAACATTTGATGTCACACAAAGAACGCTGACATAGTTGAATAATGCAAAAGCATAGAACAAATCTCAATGTCTTTGTCATGGAGTGGAGAATGAGTAGGAGGAGGAAGGAGAAATGGTAAAAGTGCATAGTTGAATAATCCACAAACATGAACAAATCGCAATGTCTTGTCAAGGAGGGCAAGGAATGAGTTGGCAAGGGGTGGAGGTGGTGCCCATGGAAGTAGGTGAGTTGGTCAGGATGGGACGGGACAGGTTTTGATAATTTGTATTTAAAAAAAGGCACTGTTTGATTGCTCCCATGTGATGGAAGGTATAATTTCATTTTCCATGAAATGAATCAATGGTTTTTGTTTGCAGTTGCTTGCAAATATCAAAATTTGAAATTTTCATATTCTTATGGTTGAGATATTTGCTTGTCCACTTCAAATTAAAAAATTCTTTCAATCTTATAATTCCAACAATATATATTTCCTTAAAACGTTATTTCAATCTTAAAAATTTAACAATGAATATTCATGTACCTTTCAAGATCATAAATAGGTGTAAGTTCACCTCATTGTACCTTTACAAGTGCCACACGTCCTGCGATGAAACCACAATGGTTTTCCCTGGCCCTCTCTCCATCGATTAACCCTCGTGCTACTCAAATATACGATATGTGCCTCAGCCATTGATCCGAGTTGCTTTCAGAATCGACAGTCCGCAGAGTCCTACTCTTCACATTTTTTCTATTTTGTCCATATGTCACCATATATATCTGGGTCCTCCAATTTATCATATCTTTGTGGCGGTATAAAATTTCACCAAAATTTGGAAGCTTGGATACCATCTGGAAATTATATGGTGATAACATTGGCTCCAACTGGGGATGATATCCAAGTGCCTACCCATTGGGATGTAATCTTCTGTGTGTGATCTGAATCTATTTACTTTTATTCAAAAACTCCAAACCTACTTAGCACAACACAGGGCCTTCACCTCGGGCTTCAACCATGTTGTTTTTATTTCGACTTTCATATGTAAAGAAAAAAAAAATGCAAAGCGGCTATGTACAATGAATGACGGGTGATGATTTTTCAAATAATGTAATGTTTGAGGAACCTGCCATTCGCAGGCCCTCCTCTAGTGAGTTCTCCATTACTTGCTTCCAACAAATAGGCATTTTTCCCATGACAAGCCGCAATTTTGAACGGGCCCAACCACAGGTTATCAACTTTTCCATGTTTCCCTTTATCTTCATTTATGTCATCCCATCTTAACACCCAATCTCCTAATTCGTAGTTGTCTACCTTGGTACGTCTATCGAAAGCTTCTTTGATCTTGTCTTGTCATAGTTGAGCATTATCGAAGGCCTTTTCTCCGATCTGTTGTACGCTGATGAGCTCGTCCTCCCTTCTTCAGCTGGTGTTCGCTTCTTCCCCTTGTTCCTGTAACAACCTCATTGCTGGCAATCCCAATGTAGTGGGGAAGATAGATTCTATGCCATAAACGATTTGGAAGGGAGATGTAGTAATAGATCTCTTTAGATAAGATATCTTGTTAGCCCACAATGCATGAATGAGCTTTTTGTGCCACGCCTTTTTATTCTCCTGCAACATTTTTTTGATGATTCTAACCAAGTTATTGTTTGAAGACTCGGCCAATCCATTTCCTTGCGGGCAGTATGTCGTAGAATGACCCAGGGTAATGTTGTAATCACTGCAAAATTTTTCCAACTTTTTAGACTTGAAGGTCGTTGCATTGTTTGTTATAATCTTGATCGGGGATCCGAATCTGGACATGACATTGTCTTCTAGGAATTGAATGATAACATCATTTGTAGCTTGTCTAGTGGGAACGACTTCGATCTACTTAGTAAAATAATCCGTTGCAGTAAGGATCCATTTGTGTTGAGCCAAAGATTGTGGATGTATTTCTCCTATAAAATCAAGGCCCCATTGTCTAAAAGGAGCTTCTACTGAAATGGGCTTTAACAGCAGAGACAACAATTTTCCTTTCCCATCAAAGATTTGGCCTTCATGGCATTTCAAAACCTCTTTGTATAATCAAGAAAAATGCTTGGCCAATAAAATATGGCCCTCAGTATTTTGTGTACGGTTGTCTTCCAATAATGATGACCTCCACAGTCGCCTCTATGGGACTCCCTGATGGTTTTTTCTGCTTCTTCTTATATCAAACAACTTAGTAAAATTCCTCATGGGTCCTTTCAATACATTGATTCATTCACTATACAAAATTTTGTCGCCTTTAGTTTCAAGAATCTAGCCTTTGTTTTACTATATTCAGGAGGAGCTTGTAGATTTTTTAACACAAAGATAATGTCTGCATACCATGTAGAGTTAAGAAATTTCTGAGATATTTGTGGAGTCTCCCTTTCTTCCTCTGTTGTATTCTCCGACATATCCGTAGTGAAGTTTATCCCCAAGAGTTCATATTTTGTTTGAGCCATTAGTCTAGCAAGCCCCTGCCCTTTGATTAATTTTGTGGGCTTGATTTCAAGATCATATTCTAACAATACTGCAATCCATTTTCCCCTCTTTCCTTCAGGATCGAGTTGTGTTAAGATGTCTTTCACTAAGTTGTTGGGGACATAAGCAGTGGTATGTGAATGTAGAATGTAAACCCTAAATTCCTTCAATGATTTGACCAAAGCATACACCTGCTTCTCCATGATGTTGTATTTCAAAGGAGCATCTCTCAATGTCTTACTGTAGTATGCTATGAGCTTCTCAAAATTATGGTCATCCTTCTGGAGTAATACGCCTGCAATTGTGTGTTCTGAAGAGAAAGAGAATAGTATGAAATCCTTTTCAAAGTTTGGACTAGCTAGCATAGGAGCCTTTGTCAACGCTACTTTGATGTCTTCGAATGATTTTTTATCTTCAGGGATCCACTTGATTTCATTTCCCTTCTTTAACATGTTGGTGATATGCTTTATGATCTCTGCTAAATTTGGAATGAATCTTCTCAAGAAATTTACCTTGCCTAGAAAAGATTGTACTTCTTTTATGCTTTTGGGTATGCCAATCTTCAAGATCCCCTCCACTCTGATGGGATCTACCTTTATTCCTTCCCTTGAAATAATATGCCCCAAGAGTCTTCCTTCTTCCATGGAAAAATTTGAATTTTTCAGATTCAAGGATATGCCAAATTTCCTGCACTTCTCGAATGCCCTCCTGAGGTGCTTGATATGTTCTTCATCTGAGGCAGAATACATTGTAATGTCATCCAGATATATAACAATAAATTTATCTTTTTCCTCTGCAAAAGCTATGTCCATATCCCTTTGAAACGTTGCTCCTACATTCATAAGTCCATATGGCATTTTGGCGTACATGAATGTTCCCCAAGGTGTGGTGAACGTTGTCTTTTCTTGATCATCATGATGTACCATGATATGGTTGTAACCTGAGAAGCCATCTAACATCGACATCCTTTGAGATCCTACCACCTTCTGTAGAATGTGATCCATTTTGGGCAAAGGGTAGTTATCTTTAAGAGATACCTTATTCAGTTTCCTGAAGTCCACACACAAACTGATCTCCCCACTCTTTTTTTTGTCTAGCACTAGATTCACTATCCATTTGGAGAATCTTAGGGATACTATGATTTTTGCCTCAAACAGTTTCTTTACTTCTTTCTCTATCAATGGTAACAATAGAGGGTTTATTCTTCTTAGTTTATGTTTGAATGGCTTGTGATCTTCCTTTATCGGGATAACATGCTCGATTATACTAGTATCATAAAATTTCAATTCATCATAGCTCCAAGCAAAGACATCAGGGAATTCTTTCATTAATTTTACATACCTTTCTTTGACTTCAGGGATGAGCTTCCTGGACAACTTAATGATCTTCAGGTCTTTGGGAGTCCCAATATTACAATCTTCCACATCCCCTTCATCTACCGTGATCTTTGGACTTCTGGCCACATCATTGTTGTCAAAAAGTTTTTCTAATGGTCCAGGTCTTTGGGGATAATGTTTCTCTTCAACTGTAAAATATCTCTGCTAGAAATTTGATTTTCAAAGTATCCTTCTTTGGTGAAAACAGTTGCATCTGCTTCATCATCGCAATATTCATCATCAATGTGTAAATTCTCGAACTCATTTTCCATCTTGAGGAAGTTTTCTATCTGTTTGTCATTCTTGAAGACTTGGCAGTGTTTCATATTGTCTGGTATTGTTGGTCTATACTAGACTTCAACTTTGTATCTTTTTTGGGGAAAAATTAGGACTTTGAACACTGCTGTTGAAGTGGCTAATGCATCAGCAACTTGATTTTGTTCTCTTGGAATTGCTGAAAGATTGCACTCTGAAAATTTCTCAAGGAGTTCTAATACCATATTTCTGTAGGCCCTCAGTCTAGGATGTTTGGCTTGGTAGATTCCTTTGATTTGATTGATGATGATTTTAGAATCTCCAGGTACAACAATATTTTTGGCACCCAATTCTTCCAAAACTTTCAACCCCAATATTAACTCTTCATACTCGGCCATATTATTTGTGCACTCGAAAACAAGTTTGTAGGAGCATAATTTCGCATATCCTTTGGGATGATTTATCCATATGCCAGCTCCAGCTCCTTCTCTGCATGCAGCTCCGTCGAAATTCATTTTCCACACCTGATCCTCTACATCGCCCTGCTGCTCTGAAATTTCCTCCATCTATTGTTCGGATATACCTTTATCTGCCAAGACTACTTATGTCTCTTCTACTCCTGAGCATAGATCATTGAAGAAAATGGAAGACCCCAACTCATTACTTACTGAGTAAATAGGATGGTTGGTCGGTTATGATTTGTTGTTGACCATATATTTAAGTAGAACCTCCCTGTACAATCTTTTGTCTTGGCCAAAGACAGGAATAGTGGCATATGTCATGTCCATCTGGAGGGTTCCTTTCAAATTTGTAGCCCATGATCTGGACAACAACATGCTGAATTTCGGAGGGATATCAGTGACCACTATGTCAATCACCATATTCTTCGTCGGGATTTGTGCCAGAGAAATGACCATGTCTTTGATCATGCCAAAGCACTTCACCTTTATTGAATCAAAAGAGAACAAATATTTATAAGGTCTTGTAACCTCGAGACCTAATTAGTCCATGACCACTTTGGGCATCAGGTTGTGAGACGCTCCAGAGTCCAGCATATCATTGTGTAATGTCATATCGTGGATTTTTAAGCTGACATAGAAAGGAGGGACTTCTTCATTTTCACTTCTTTCTTCTACTCTTGGCCCGAATAATATGGTTGGGTGATCATCTTGTATGTTCAGGGTATCATATGCTTGTCCCATATTAAGCATCTTGATGATCTGAATTTTGTATTTGTTATTTATGATCAATTCATTAAATGGTACCAATTTTTTTATCTTAGCCATTTCACTTTCGAAATCAAAAGAGGACGGAGTTTTTTCTACCTCTTTAGTGGTCATTTCTTTTCTTGTTAATATTTTATTCGGTGGTTCTTATTTCTGCTTCCCCTTTTCCACAGTATCCTTTGCAACAAAATCTTTCACAGTGGAATCCTTTATAGATGGATCTTTCCTAGTGGAGTCTTTTATGGGCTTACTGGAAAAAGGCGCATTACTCTGAGCTTCTTTGGTGGGGTTTGTCTTCATAATATTTCCTTTCAGAGGATTTCGAGGCATCTTTTGATTTCAGAGGTTGTATTTCCTTTGGAATTGCATGATGGTGTTTTGCAATCCGGTCTCAGAATCTTCTCTTTCTATTGATACCCTCTCCTCTTCATCTTGCAAAAAGATCTCACTTGCATCCATGAATTGGTCATGTTCTTCTTTGGTCAAAAACACCTCAGTTTCTTTGTCATCACAACAGTTCACATTATCTTCAAAATATTCATTGTAATATTCATTCACATAATTATTCTGAAAAGGAGGTCTTATTTGTTGTTCCCCTTGATTTCCCTGGTTTGACTGGTTTCCTTGATTTGTTTGGTCCGCTTGAGCTGCCTGATTTACTTGGTTTCTCTGCTCTCTTTGTCTGATCTGTGGAATGGCTGGTCTTCTCGGATTTCTGGGTGGACCATCAACATGTTCTCTAGGATTGGGTCTGTTTTCCAATGCCATTCTTTCCATCATCCTTTCCATGTTTCTCATCATAGCCTCGAATCTTTCTTATGATGTTTGTGATGTTGAAGTTTGTGCTTTATCCTGAGCTCTGCTCACATTTCTGTCATAATTAGCCTTCATTTTTCCCGAAGCCATTAGGTTTACTTAGAATTCAATGGCATCTATCATCATATCGTCTAATGTAGTAAATCTTCATTCTCTTAATAATAAAGAAAAATCACTTTCGAAAGAATCATCATATCTGAGTTGAGCAGCTTTAGGCAGAGGTTTTACTTCGTCAGGGATCGCATTATAAACTTTCATGAATCTAGCTGAAAACTCCTAAACTGTTTCATCTGGTGATCTCTTCATATTTTTATATTGTGTCAACAATTGGAGGGGGTTTTTCTTATTCCCCCATTTGGCGAGGAATATTGTTTCAAAGGCTTCAAAATATGTGATACTTCCTGGAGCAAGGGCTCTGAACCATTTCCTTACATCTCCTGCAAGACTTTGTGTGAACAACCTCATTTTCACATCTGCAAAATCCACCTCTTCTAGGTCTATGAAATCATTAAACCAGTCTAGGTGTTTCTGGGATGATATGTTACCCTCAGCATCATACAATTTAATCCTTAGGTTGTAGTCCTGAGGTAAGTCATGCAATTGAGCAGGAAATATGAGGAGGGTAAATCTGGCTGCCATAGCTACTGTGAGGGGTCGGAGTGGCAGTCGGTTTCAAATAGGAGTTACTACAGGTCTGACAGATGCAGCTAGGACCAAATCTTGGAATCTTTTTTCGTCAAACATGGTCTCGTCTAAATGAGATTCAGACCTAGTTATGAACAAGGAGTGTTCAAAATTTAGGTCAAAATCAAGGTCTTCAATACTAGTCAATCTGTTTTTGGGTAGGGACAAATATCGGTTTGGACACAAAATAGGGGTTACCATTTTTTCTTTTCTTTTTCGTACGAGCTTTTCAGGGCTAGACATACGGATGGAAGGCTCAGTTCCTCCTGGTGTGGATTTTCTTAGGAGCCAGGATTTCTATCTTGCACGGTGTAGTACAAATGCTCTCTGAGTAATGGAGTCGCCAGGGTAAAAATAATCTCATCCAATATGGTATTTGATCCACTGTCACCCTCAGGGATCAAACTAAATCTTTAAGTCGTTCTCCCAGGGAAAATTTGTTCAATTTTGTCCCCATCAACAGCGCTAGAATGTTAGCACTCTGTAAATTTTATCTGACTGAATAGACAAACGATAGAGGTAATTGTTTCAACTAGATTTAGAGCTGAGGCACTAGCCTGCTCAACTCAGAGAGGGCTCTCTCATGTCCGTTGGTATTTCTTTGATAATTGGTGGCTAGATTTGGTTTGTTTTGGGGGATTTTTAATAAAGTTTGTTGGCCAAGAAGAGGAGGGACACCCAGGTCTATGGAGTCAAAATTCTGAAATTGAATGAAAACATTGACTTTCCAATAGAAATCTCCAGAGGATAAAGGCTAATTGAGGCAATGAATCTGAGTTGTAAATTGAAATTTGCAGAGTGTAAGAGGAAAGGGGAAAAACAAATAACTGCATCAGAGCATTAATAAAATGAATTCTGAATTAGTTAGGAAGAAATGCACACAGTTTAAATTTCTTAAGACGAGAACGTCACAAGACGAATTATGGTCCTTTAACTCTCCAATTTAAACATAAGAAAAATGTAAATGGAATTAAAGAACACAAGAAATACAAACAGTGAAGGAAGACAAAACCCATATCATAGCCATTAGAATATTTTCATAAATAGTTCAAAATATTTCTGCATATGTATTCAATTCAGTCCCAGAAAAATCACAATAGAGTCCAGAACCACCAGAATTGTGCCCTTGCATTTATGCCCATCATTAATTAATTCGAGTATCTCGGTACTTTTACAATTTGATAAAAAGCAACTGAAACTGAAACGTTTAAGTTCCTATAATAGTTCTGACTGACAGTTTTGGTATACGAAGCGATTTACAATGATTAACAAAAAGAAAATGTTTCAAGGTCATGAACAATTCTTCTGACTACTTGATTGCTTTTGTGCCATTGTTCCGCCCTGAGCTTCTGTCGGATCTACAAAACTGGTGACGACTGGATATTACCTGTTGGTTCCGGGGACATTGCACTTTGTCTTACCCAACCACATGATTATTTTCCATTGCGGATCAGAGGGGATTTCGTAATCCATCATCTCTTTAATCAAAATTTCCAAGTCAATGCATGTAGCATAGGACATGGTTGGCATGCTGACCTTTGTTGTTTTAAACTTATTTAAAATTTCAAAATATGTAGCCAAATATTCTACGAGACTCGGGCCTTTTAGACTTTATTCCATATCTTCAAACATATAATGGTCCATTTTTCATTGCGTGAGGAGAGATTGATAGTCTTCTTGATTGTATAATGAGCCTTTACCATCCCAAAATGATGGAATGCCTTTAGAAAACAATTGTTCAAAGGAATCTTTAAACTCCTGTATGTTGTGCACCATTTGCATAGATTTGTTCTGAACCGATCTGAGTAAGTTGTGCTTGGAATGATCTTCCTGGCTGAAATAATCAACGTGGTCCTGTCCTTTACACCGATGGTTTGAAGATCAGCAGTTGGTACAACGTTTAGTAAGTCAATATCATTTTGAGCCCTTTTTGAGGGTTTCTTTGCTAATACTTCACTTACAACAGTGCACCTGCTCCAAGCTGTAGCAGCCACTTTATCCTTGTCATTTATGAAATTCAGGTAAACTCTGAATTTACCAACCTCTACAGCAATAACATCCCATATTACATGATTGTCTCCCTATAGTAGTGTTTTTCCCTTTTATCTGGTTTTTAGCTTGTTCACTCTCTCATGCAGGTCTTGGTTCTCCCTGTGGAGTTGAACCACTTTCTCATCCTTCATCTTCATCACTTGCTTCAAATTTTCCATGTTCTCCTTGAGATTCTTGATCTCACCTATCTTTAATCTTACCTGGGACATAGCTTGGACTAACCCCTCAACACTTGATCCAACCTCTATATTAGCAAGTACAATAATTTCCATATCCGATGTTGTTGCCTGCATCTGTGACCAATTATCTTTCTCTTCCTCCAATTTCAGTACTTTAGCCTTATAGTCCAGTGCCTCTTGTTTGAAGGTTTCTTTCTCTTGTTCCAAAGCAGTTAATTATGTTGTTTGTGGATGATCTATAGGTGACATCTTTAGATTTTTCTTTAGACTTTGGATCATCTTTCCTTTTTCAACCAAAGAATCTTTGAACCCCTGGGGACCTTCAGACTCTAGTCTTTTAACCTATGTCATCCAGGCTTTGCTGGACACCTTTTCCTGTTTCATTTTCCCATCTAGTTTTGATGCGTATATTGTTAATCTTGCAACTTTTAGAGCCAAGCTTAGGTAATCAGAATATAACATATCATTGACATTCCTGTGAAATTTTACTTTATCAGGGGCACCAATGTTGTCATAATGCATCTTGATCTCAAACGCCTTATCATCATCAACCACTGCAATGTTAAATGTCATTTTCTCGACATCTCTGACTGAGAGCAAGTGAGATTTACGCTGGAAAGTCCCTTCTACTTAAGGTAAAAGGTATCGTATTTCATTGTTGGCCATACTCCCCTTCACTGCATACTAGTTCATCAAATCTTCCTTGGACTGATAAACTTCCCCAGGTGTCTGGCTAAATATGTGTTTCCTGCTGCTGAAAACCTTCGTTCTGATTTTGTATTGAGGCTTGATTTTTGTATTGCTTTCTTCATTCTTGGTTGTAGTCTTTACCATTTCCATGCATGTTTTCTCTTTTTTTTCTTCCTCTTCCAAATCAACTACTTGAGAGGGTTATGTGACCCTCATTTTCTTGAGAGTGTCTTGCTAGCTACTGGCACCTAAGGCCTCTGAGTTGCTTCTCTTATTGTAGACGCTTTCCTTAGGAGATTTGATAATCAACCTAGGAGAAGGTTTATGTGTTGGGATTTTTTGGGAAGTAGACTCTGTTTGTTTTGTTTGATCATGCTGCATGATGACCTCCATCTCTACGCAGGTCTCTAGATTGGCCAACTTGTCAAATCTCTCATCTTTCTCATGTTCATAGGGACCTTATCTACTCACCAATCTCCTCTTCGATATGATCTAATGTAGATCATATCTTCCCCATTGCAACTGTGTGAAACCAAATTCACTGAGCTTGGATTGAATCTAGGGAAAATAGGACTTATTCTTCACCACAAAGGAGCCCACAGCGAAAGGAAATTTTAGATTAGAGGCCTTGTTTGCTTTCAGGAAATGTTTAGTGTCTGAGATAATTCTTTGTCTTATAAACTTCAAAGAAAAAACCCTGGGAATCAGAAAGACTAGTAACAGATGAGGTCCTTCCTAGTATCCATATATCCAAATAACAGTGGATTGTGTGAACAATACCCAGTCTCCTACCATCCTCTCTGGATTTGGTTGTAATGAGTCTTTCATTTCTTCCAGAACTCTTGGCAGATCTGAACCAAAAATAAGACTGTACACCCTAGACATAATCTTGTTGATGAAGATGAGCATGGTGATCCTTTTACACTCGGTTGAAATAAATGTAGTCTTAGGAAATTCGGTTTTGTTGGATTCTACAAACATTCTTAGCAAGTGAGTGTAGTATCTGAAATGTCTCAACGAGATGAAGTTAACCAGTTGTTGATGTATATTTTGTTAACGAGATAAATCCGTCAAAGCTGACACAAATTGACTGACCAGACAGAAAGAAAATCAACAGGAACCCTAACATGACCTCTACCACAAACTTGTCATTGTCTAACCCTAAAATTTGTCTTAGCAGATAAAAGTCCTGGTAGAATTCGATGATTATGACACTTACACTGATAGGTAACGATAGATTTTTTGAATGGTGTTCAGGCTTGACTATGGTCTACAGAATTAAGGTTTTAACTTTGGGAGGGAATTCTCTATAAATCATGATCATTCCTTGTTCCTCGAAGGGATTTGATACTATGGGGGAGGCATCTGGTATATTGAGAGTGTGTCGGAGTGATGGATCGTCTACTTTACACAGAACTTCTAACCCTAATTTGTTTAAAATGACTCTTTCTCCATGAGAATATTGTTGTGCACACTAGCTTACAAATTTGAGGAACATAAAGATTGTTTCTACGACGTAAGGGGTGATGGAGGCCTGAGTTACTTCGAGAAAAGGTATGCGAGTTCCAGCATTGTTCAACAAATTCGACTTAGATATAGAAATCCAGGTGAGACCGTTATCTCTGTGTCAAAAATGTCAAAATCTCTGTCAATTAGGGCTTCCTCCCTGGAGGAGATATCTTGTTCACTCATGGATAAAACAACAGGATTGGCAACCATGGTGAGGAATACATATTAAGCAGCGAGAGAAAAACTAGTCTGGTTTGGTTATGAGCTTTGAAATTTGAATGGAAGCTTTGCTCCAAATTTCCAAATTCTTGAACACTTCAAATTGTCATAGAATAATGTCGGGGGTTTCCTCCTTTTATAGGTATCTATTGACATCGGGGATTGAATAAAAAGGTTTTGGGGGGGGCACTTTTCACCTCGATGTGCCTCTGAGGGCGCCATGCACCCATGATTTAAACCACAACAGTTTCCCCAGCCCGCTCTCCATCGATTAACCCTCGTGCTACTCAAATATTCGATATGCACCTCAGTCATTGATCTGGGCTAATTTAGGATCTATGGTCCACATTTACCCAGTGAATTTGGCATCGAGGGTCAGAGGAAGTGATTTTAATCAGACTTATTTTCCCCCGATGTACCTTTACGAGTGCCATGCGTTCCGTGATGAAACCATGACGGTTTTCCACGGCCCGCTCTCCATCGATTAACCCTCGTGCTACTAAAATATTCAATATGCGCTTCAACCAATGATCCGGGCTTCTTTCAGGATGGACAGTCCGCAGAGTCCTAATCTTCACATTTCCGCTATTTTGTCCATATGTCGTCATATATAGCCGGGTCCTCCAATTTATCATATCTCCGTGGCGGTATAAAATTTCACCGAAATTTGGAAGCTTGGATACCATCTGGAAATTATATGGTGATAATAGAAGGTAAGATTGATAATCAACCCATAACTATTTTCATGGATTCTAGAACCATTCATAGCTATATAGATAAAAAAATTAGCTGAAAGGTTTAAATTGAAGAGATGTAAGCATGAAAAGTCTTGGTTGGTTCAACTAGCCACTGGAACCAAGATGAAAATCAATGAACTTGTCAAAGATTTCCTCGTAAGCATGAATGGAGTTATCACTAAGGAAAAATTAAACATCATACCACTTGGGTCATATGATTTCTTAATTGGTATGGATTGGTTGGACAAGAATCATGTACTTGTCCTAGATTGCTACAACAAGGATTTCACATGCCTTGATGAGGAAGGGAATTCAAGGAAGGTGCATGGTGTTCCAAGGCCTATATAAGTTAGAGATATTTCAGCATTGTAGCTAAAAAGAAGTTTTGGAAAGGATGCAAAATATATGCAGTGCATATGGAAGAGCCAACCAAAGATAAGGATCCAGGTCTCAAATATTATCCAATACTAAAGGAGTATGAAGATGTGTTTGGGGAGGTCCCAGGATTACCACCAAGAAGAGATATTGACTTCTCTATTGACTTAATTCCTGGAGTTTCCTAGTGTCCAAAAATCCCTACAGAATGAGCACACTAGAGCTGAAAGAGTTGCAGATGCAGCTAGAATAATTTTTGAAGAAGGGGTACATACACCCAAGTGTCTCACCTTAGGGTGCCCCAATGCTCTTTGTGAAGAAAAAGGATGGAAATCTAAGTTTGTGTATTGAATTCAAACATCTTCATAAGGTAACCGTAAAGAACATGTACCCTCTACCATGGATCGAAGATCTTTTCAATCAACTAAAAGGAGTAAGGATATTTTCCAAGAATGACCTGAGGTCAGGTTTTTTAGTACTCCTTAGTTTCCCAAGGCTGAGAAAGGAAACCAAAGAGGTAACAACAAACCATATTTGGACTTGGAATCTAGCCCTACCAAATCAAAGAGGGCTCTCTCAAGAATCTCACACTCATAGCCAATGGAAATGACTAGAGCATATAAGGATTTTAGGCTAGGTATTTAGATCACTAGGGTTTCGAAATTTTAGTGTTTTGTTGGATAAGAAGTAATGGGTTTAAGAAATAGGAAAAATAGGTTGAAAGATCATTTACATAAATAAAATGAGGCAAGGTAGGTGTAATCAATGGCATAATTAGTTTTTCATTGTAGTGTAGTAAGGAAGAAATTATAGAAGAGGTCAAGTGAGCATACATGCATGAATTCACTTGTTTGGAAGATAAAAACACTTAAAAGATCATCTCTAACAAAACAGAGCATTAAACAATGAATTTTGTTTAACACTTAAGAGATTAAGCATGAGAAGAAACATAGATGGCTGCTAGAACCATTTGATAATCAAATACATAATAATAACTGAGAAATACAATGCCACTAACCACAACACATGAATCCCAGAAAATAGTTGCAACTGTGTATTATTTCTCTGCAAAAAGGGTGTCACTAGCTCCAAACCTTTCACTCTCTAATGTCCCCCCTCCTTTGATTTTGACTCAATTAGGGATACATATAGATCAAAAACTAACTTCCCCTATCCAAGGGGTCTAATCCCTCATTATAGGAACAATTTACATGATTTTCTCCAACCAAACCTTAAGACTAGGGAGGTTAGAAACTGATTTCCCCTTTTTGCTAAACTGTTTGAGTTTATTTCTCAAAGCATTAAATACAATATATTAACTTTAAAAAACTCAAAATTACATTAACCACATCTATTTTTAACTTTTAAATTTACTGATTTCACTTTTCACTTTTTATTGCAGTAAAAAATCTTCATTCACAGAAACACAACAAATTTTCCCAGAAGCGCAACAAGTCTTTGCCGAAGCACAACGAATCTTTGAGGTCACTTTTGAGTGACTTTTCCTGGTCCATTTGCTAATATGAAGGTATATTTGGAAATATTGGGATGTCTAGTTGTATTTATAACCTTCAAGCATGCAAAATGAACTCTCCAAAGATGAGAAAAATGAGTTTTCCCACGACTACTCTAGAAGCACAGCGTCAGGGTGAAAATAGTGGTAGAAAGTGGTTTTTAGCATATTTTGAATTTTTCTCTGAATCTAAAAACTGACATGGAAGCCCAGGTTTATATTTGGTATACACAGGTCATAATCTATCCAACCATGTAAATAAATCATCATTTGGTTCCCTATGAAAAAAAAGTGCAACATGAGCTCGTTGCGCTTTTGTACATCACAAAATTGCCAAAATTTCAAAATTTTCCGCAAATATAGGGCTCAAAGGTAGAGAAACATCTCTCTAGACATAACACTTTTTGAAAAACTGAGAGATGTTTTTTTTATTTGATATTTTATGAACAAAAGAATCCTCTTGTTTTCAAAAATACTTTCTCATTTGTTCAGAATCCAAGTTTGAAGTTGGTCACTCAAAAATTGCAGAAGCGCAGCGTGCTCTCAGCAGAAGCACATCATGGTCTTTGAGAGAGTTTTTGGAGGCCTTCCCATAGGATTTTTGGGATGAAAGTGGTATGGTTGGAAATATTATGATGTCTTCTACACAATGGAGTCATCAAGCACTGCAAACACCTTCTCCAAACCCCTGAAAAACTGACTTGAAGTCAAGTTGTCCAAAAGTGCAGGAACCCTCCTATAGCAACTGTATTTTGGGAATTTCTCTCAAATCATAACACCTGTGCATAAAATGAAGGATTTTTTTGTTCCCTAATCTGCTAACTCCCTTTAAATATAACTTAAGTGATGTAAATGACTCTTTTTCCTTAAATGAATGACATTCAAATGACAATTTAAGTGAAAACTAGACCATGACCTGATTGATGACATTTTAACTGTTTCATGACCTAATACACCTGAATGAAAACATGACCATGATGAGTGATGATAATTATGAGTACTAGAGGGAGTAGCAATGACACTTGGACACACCAATGACCATTTGACAACTAAGAGATGTTAAATTTTATTTGAGAATTTTATTTAAAAATATAACAATTTGACCTAATGACCCTATCAATCACATAGAAAGAGTACATTTTATCACTGGGACTAATGGTCACTAAAATTGGCTCCAAATGGGGATGGAATATCATTTTATTAGGTGTCAATAACACTGTAGATCAGGTGTTCTCACCATTGGGCAATGGAGTCACTGCAGCTACAATCTTCAAACTGACTCAAATTAAACTAAAAATTGAACGGTACCATCAACTACAATCTCAATTGTAAACTAACACTGAAAAATATGCTCAGAATGTTGAGCTTATTTGCACACCAACCAATTCTAACAACTCAAAAAGTACTCAATCAAGTGAAATCATAGTGCCAGTGTAACCAATCAAGTAAATTCCCACTTGATTGATGCTCCCAACCAGCTTCTCTGTACATGAATAAAAATTTATACATTGGCATCCAAAAAAAATTCTGAAAATGATCTCCATCATCAATGAATGTTACAATAATTACCTTCACTGTTGGTTGCAACAAACTTTCCACTGGATCCTAAAAGACATGAAAATTTACCTCTTGTTGATCTAGAGGAAGCAGGGAACCTTCTTTTCTTGAATCTTCCCTCTCTTCATAATGAAATCCAACAAGAGTGTGCTCATGATCTTCACAAAATTTTGAACATGTAAATGGGAAACGTTCCTCTTGAAATACAAACTCAGGACATGAAATAATTGAAGACAAATCTGAATAACACTCCTCATCAGCATCCTGGTGCTCTGAAATTTGAATACATTTATGATCATCTTCATATGCTATAGGCGAATGCACATGGTATTCATCACTAGTTTGTTGATTGGAAATCTCTTTAGTAAAGGAAGACATGGTTGGATGGAAATTTTCCTGAACTGCATGGAAAACGGGATCTGATTTTTCCTCATGTTGTTGGAAAGGAATTTCAAGAAATTCCTCTTGAAGTTCCTCATCCATCAACTCCTCATCACCATATACACTTTCCAAATACTGAATAAAACCTTGAACATGTTGACAATAATATTTTACCAGCAGTGAAGAAGGATATGTTTCTTTAAAATTTTCATAAAAAATCATATGAAAATCAACAAGTGAATATATACAACCAGATGGAAAACCTTCATACCATGACCTTGATTTTCCCTCCAAATTTTCCATGAACATATTCATCAGACAATCCTCAGGAAACTGAATTTGCAGCCTATGTACATGCATATGAAATTTGACCAAGTGAAGAGCAACATCATATCCTTACTGATATTTAAACTTAGGCATATAGGTCTACCAATCTATGCGAGGAAGATGATTTGTAAAACCAGGTATATGAGATCAATTCATAGGAGCATACCTTATATATTGAGAATCCATCTTGTAGCAGTGGAATCACCAATAAAATATGTAGGCTGATGAGTCTTTGGACAATGGAGTTGCCATGAAAGTTTTGAACTCTAGCTTCATGAAAATGGAGTCGTTGGGTGAAAGATGTACAACCTTTCTTTGTCTGACTACTATTCACCATCGGTACTCAGATATAAACTTTGTCTTTTTATCCCAGGGAAGATCTCAGCTTCGCTCCTCAGCAGTGCACCAAAATGTTAGCACTCCTCAATTTCCCAAAGATGAGAAAGGAAACCAAAGGGGTAACCACATACCAGCTTTGGACTTGGCATCTAGCCCTACCAAATCAGAGAGGGCTCTCTCAAGAATCTCACACTCACAACCAATGGAAATGACTAGAGAATATAAGGATTTTAGGCTAGGTATTTAGATCGCTAGGGTTTTGAAATTTTAATGTTTTGTTGGATTAGAAGTAATGGGTTTAAGAACTAGGACAAATAGGTTGAAAGATCATTTACAAATATAAAATGATGCAAGGTAGGTGTAATCAATTGAATAATTGGTTTGTCATTGTATTGTAGTGAGGAAGAAATTATAGAAGGAATCAAGTGAGCATACATGCATGACTTCACTTGTTTGGAAGATAAAAACACTTAAAAGATAATCTCTAACAAAACAGAGCATTAAGTAATGAATTATGTTTAACACTTAAGAGATTAATCATGAGAAGAAACATAGATGGTTGCTAGAAACATTTAATAATCAAATACATAAGAATAACTGAGAAATACAATGCCACTGACCACAACAAATGAATCCCATGAAAATAACTACAACTGTGTATTATTTCTCTGCAAAAAGGGTGTCACTAGCTCCAAAAGTTTCACTCTCTAATGACCCCCCCCCCCTTGAGTTTGACTCAATCAGGGACACATATAGATAAAAAACCAACTTCCCCTCTCCAAGGGGTTGAACCCCTCATGATAGAATATTTTACATGATTTTCTCCAACCAAACCTTAAGACTAGGGAGGTTAGAAACCGATTTCCCCTTTTTACTAAACTGTTTGAGTTTATTTCTCAAAGTATTAAATACAAGATATTAACCTTAACACACTCAAAATTACATTAACCACATATATTTTTAACTTTTACATTTACCAATTTCACTTTTAAATTTTTACTACAGTAAAAAATCTTCATTCACAGAAACACAACAAATTTTCTCAGAAGCGCAACAAGTCTTTGCAGAAGCACAACAAATATTTGAGGTCATTTTTGAGTGACTTTTCTTGATCCATTTGTTGATCTGAAGGTAGATTTGGAAAGCTTGGGATGTATATATAGTTTTTTGTAGAACCTTCAAGCATGCAAAATTACCTCTCCAAAGCTGAGAAAAATGAGTTTTCCCAAGACTGCTCCAGAAGCGGAACACGAGGGTGAAAATAGTGGCAAAAAGTGGTTTTTTAGCATATATTTTGACTTTTTCTCTGAAAATGAAAACTGACATGGAAACCCAGGTTTATATTTGGTATACACAGGTCATAAGCTATCAAACCATGTAAATAAATCATCATTTGGTTCCCTAGGCAAAAAAAACGTAGCTTGAGCTCGTTGCGCTTCTGTACATCACAAAATTGCCAAAATTTCAAAATTTTATGCAAAAATAGGGCTCTAAGGTAGAGAAATATCTCTCTATAAATAAAAAAATTTGCAACACTGAGAGAGGTTTTTGTTATTTTCTATGTGATGAACAGAATCCTCCTCCATTTAAAAAAAATACTTTCTCATTTGTTCAGAATCCAAGTTTTAATTTGGTCACTCAAAAATTTCAGAAGCACATCGTTCTCTCAGAAGAAGCGCAATGTGGTATTTGAGAGGAGTTTTGGAGGCATTAACAAAGGATTTTTGGGATTAAAGTGGTATGGTTGGAAATATTATGATTTCTTCTACACAATGGAGTCATCAAGCACTGCAAACACCTTTCCAAACCCCTGAAAAACTGCCTTGAAGTCAAGTTGTCCAAAAGTGCAGGAACCCTCCTATAGCAACTATATTTTGGGAATTTCTCTCAAATCATAACACCTATGCATAAAGTGGAGGATTTTGTTCCCTAATATGATAAATCCCTTTAAATATAACTTAAGTTATGGAAATTATTCTTTTTCCTTAAATGAATGACATTCTAATGACAATTCAAGTGAAAACCTAGACCATGACCTGAATGATGACATTTTAACTGTTTCATGACCTAAGACACCTGAATGAAAACATGGACATGATGAGTAATGATAATTATGAGTACTAGAGGGAGTAGCAATGACACTTGGACACACCAATGACCATTTGACAACCAAGATATGCTAAATTTTATTTGAGAGTTTTATTTAAAAATATAACAATTTGACCTAATGACCCTATCAATGACATAGAAAGAGTACATTTGATCACTAGAATTAATGGAAACTAACAAGGTTAGTGTACATTTAGAATCAGAGAAGAAGACACCAAAAGACAACATTCAGAATAAGGTATGGCCATTATGAGTTTGTGGTGGTTCCATTTGGCTTAACAAATGCACTGATCACTTTCATGTGTCTAATGAATGGAGTGTTCAGAGATTACCTAGACAAATTCATCATTTTATTCTTAGATGATATTCTTATCTACTCCAAGACAGAGGAGGATCATGAGAAACATTTGAGAATGATGCTATAAGTGTTGAGAGATCACTAATTGCATGCCAAGTTAAGCAAGGTAACTTTCTATCAAATGAAAATCCATTATTTGGGCCACAACATCTCAGAGGAGGGCATAGCGATGGACCCTAAGAATATTGAAGATATCAAAAGTTGGCCAGTGCTAAAGAATGTTTCAAAAGTGAGATCCTTTATGGAATTAGATGGATATTATAAGATATTCATTGAAGGATCCTCCAAAGTTTCAAAACCAATCACTTCACTGTAGAAGAAGGGTACAAAGTTTGAATGGAATGCTAAGTGTGAAGAGAGTTTCCAACACTTAAAGGAATTATTGACTAGTGCACCTATTCTGAAATTTATGGATCCAGATGAAGATTTTCTTGTGTGCACGGATGAATGCAATGAAGGGCTTGGTGGAGTCCTTATGTAGAAAGGGAATGTCATATGTTATGAGTCAAGGAGGCTTAAAGAGAATGAAATAAATTATTCTACCCATGACTTAGAGTTGGTAGCTATAGTTCATGCCTTAAAAATGTGGAGGCATTAACTCATGGCCATAAAGTTTTGCTAAAGAAAGATCATAGCGATCTGAATCACTTGTTTGAACATCCAACACTGAATGCTAGAAAAAATATATGAATGGAATTTCTTAGTGAATATGACTTTGACATCAATCACATCAAGGGAAAAGATGATAAAGTGGTTGATGCACTCAATAGGAGGGTGCATGAAATTTGTGTTGTAGCCATTATCATGTATTGTTCATATTTAAAAAGTATAATTTTGGACATTGTAGCATTCGATCAACATTATGCACAAGTCACAGAAGGTTTGTAGCATGAAAGTGTACCATTAAAGTTTAAGTATTATAGGTTAGAAGAGGATGGAATCCTCTTGTTCAGGGACAAATTTTATGCTCCTAACACTTTGGAATTGATAAATACAACATCGAAGGTGATGCACAATGTACCATATGCTAGTCATCCATGATACAAAAAGACAATTTAAATAGTAAGAAGCCAACATTTCTAGCCTGGAATGAAGAAATATGTGACTAACTACATAGCCAAGTGCATGGAATGTTAGAAAATGGAGTCTAAACACGTGCATCTAGTGAGATTGTTATAGCTATTTCCCATTCCCGAACGGAAATGGGAGGTAGTTTTGATAGATTTTATCACCAAGTTTCCAAGAACAACAAGGAAACATGATTGTAACATCCCAGTTTTAAGCCTTATGAACTATAATGTATTATTGTTGTTGGGTATTCTACCCTACGGACTAATAAGCTAGGGCTCTAAACTTATACGTAGAAAATGACCCTTAAGATTTAACTTTTAACCTTCTACCCAAAATCTCAACCCCTTCTCGAGCAAACAATGGAAGAATCAACTCACCTTTTTAACGATGCTTGAAGTAGATCCTCCGTTGAGCCTTCTATTTCCTTGCTGCTGCTGCCCCTTCTACAAAGCTTCCTGCAATCAAGATAAGACTACACATGCATGCTACTGATCTAATAGGGGGTTAGAAATAAAACATAAATCAAATGACGTAGATGAGATTTATGAATTTTGGGACGGGAAAAGCATCTTTTTCATTAGCCTCAAAATGAATCACTTACAATGAGTTCTGATACTGGCCACCGTTCCTCGATCCTGATCCTGGGCTCTTCCTCTTCTTTTGTCCTCCAACTGCTGCAACATGAAGTTCTCCTGAAGCTTAAGGCAAAGCTAAAGGGTGTGGACAATAATAGGCTTGGCAATTTTGGCAGAGTTTC
>ML830228.1:97289-107378 GCA_009831015.1 Picea engelmannii | reverse complement strand
AAGAAACAAGGAAAAACCTTCAGAAAAATGTATCCTAGGTGTGTGTGAAATAACTCCAACACCCCCCCTGAAATCCACTATGGTGAAAATAAAGAATGAGTCCCGACAATGAGGCCATGTTAGGTACCCGTTGAGCACTCAACACACCCTAAAAGTCTATGTTCATTTTTTACTTTTGGGTACCACTTGGTCCTTTACACTCTTTGTTTTTCCTTTAGTGTGAAACTGATACTTGCGCTTATTTTTATGTCCATGTTTGAATTTTCTAAAGCCTGCCTGAACATACAGCAAAGAATCATCTTAATCGTTAAAAGGGTCCTTAATAAGATACTTAGGGAATTGACACACTAAATCTCTCCAGAATGTGCTTAGGAGTTCGACATCGGTAAATGATAAAGGTGTTGAAAATCGTTTGAGAAGTTTAAAATAGCCGAACATCGATCTTCATCGGCGTCGACAAATGAAAGTCTTTCTTTTTACGATTGAAATTTGGCAGAGGTATCACCAAAGACCAACCCATTCGGCTTCAGCAGGGAAATGAAAAGGTAAGCGTTGCGTAAAGGGAAGGGCATTATCACTGATTGCTGACACCCGACACGATTTCGACATCAGAGAATTACAAAATAAAATACACATTAATTTTACATTTTAAAGTGTCGATCCCCGACCTCCACGCCGGAGAGATACAACATGATGAGACGTTACCCACGGATCCGTTAGGTACGATGCATTTAAAGTGTGTATAATATTGTGGATCATGCATTAGCTGCTAATCCGTGCACGAATCAAAGGAACACGTTTTAACTTACCGATACAATGCATCTGCCTCCACGCCTTCTTTGTCAACCAATTAGAATTTAATTGTGGAGAATCGACGATAGTTTCATTTTAAATTGCATTTATTAGTCATATTAATTGGTTGATACGACGGATAGAATCTCTCTAGTTATGTTGTCAAAGTCGTTATGCACGATCTTAGTCTGGGCGGAAAAGATTTCAGAACAAACAGAGGAGCAGGGCTGATAACCCGGATAAGTCGTCCAAAGTTCAGTAAGCATTAGACAACTTTCTTAGCAAGCATTACAGGTATGCATCCACTTGTGGCATTTTATGCTTCAGTTTATGAGTTGACAACCCGACACTACTATGTACACATGTTTAAAGTTTGTTTTAATTGCAGGAACAATGCCTCCAAAGAAACCCCCCACCAGGAAATCCCTAAGAGGGCATCGAGGCAGCGACATTTTATCAAGAATCCATGGTACAAATCAGGTATCTCCCTAAATATCAAGTTGCACAAGATATGGGTGCACTTTTATACCAGTAAGGCCAGTTGTTAATGAAGCAGATGCAGGATGATCCATACCTTATCGTAAGACTTGTGATTTCAACTACTATATGAAGCACCCCGACAGAGTCAAGCGACCCCGATCCCATGAATCCTGACAACACCAACAGGTTAGGTAATCCTAAATCCTCAACATTGTCAGTCCATTCCTCGGAAGGCAGGACAACTCAAACAAAGACAGGTCGGGTCTCGATAGAAACCCAAGTGCCTAACCCCCTGAGGAAACTTATACATATATATAGCAACGACGAGAGTCCGAAATCATTTCATGACACCCCGGTGCATGCCCAAGAGGAAGGAGGTCCTGAGAAAACCTCTTCCCCTGAGCCCGAGTTTCAAGACCAGGAGGTCTCGCAAAAAGAAACAGAAACTGAAAGCGACCTCGACACAAAAGGACCGAATGAATCAGAAGTCGAAGCGGATCCGAATGACGGGCCCGAATCGGAGGAGACAAAGAAAGGGTCTCCGCAAAAGGAAATCAACAGTTTTGAGGCGGATGAGCAAGTATGTAACGAGCCTATACCCGACACTTCCATTCTTCCCGATGCTCATCCCCAACGAGAGACAAGTGGGAGTCGGAACCACAAGATACAACAAGGAAGTTTGAGAGTCCAACCTTGAACAAATATACACCACCGATAGTTTGGGAAACAAACTAACATGGGGCGATCAACAGATACCAAAGCTAGTAAACGAGGTGGTTGATATCCATGTGATATCCTACGATCAGAAGAGAAAGGCCATTGTTCAAAGGACTGGGAAGAAAAGAAGGATCTCGTTAGATCACTCCATCCTAGTTACTATAGAGGAGAACTTGATCAACATAGAAGACACCCGGATGTATAAAATGATCGACGTAGGAAAATTCCTCTCATATGCCACCTTGGACAGAGCCAGGAGAGATGAAAATGAACTAGCCTACACCCTAAAGGAGCTCGAACACTTGCGCCATCTTGTCAAATAATACAAAGGTGCCACGCAGACCGTTGTGTATTTGAAAGGTGAGTTCGTAGGAGTTTACAACGAGTTCAATAAGGAGAGACACCTGTTACTTGAAAACATAGTTGAGTTCCAAGAGGACACTCTCATGGAAATCACAACTTGCAAGGAGATGGAGTGACGGTATGAAAGGGCACAACAAGCGGTAGAAAGACTCGAGTACATTAAGGCAGTCCAATAAGGTCGAGATAAGGAAAAACATGGCATTCAAGTGATAGGAAAAAGTAGTCTTAATCGCATGAAGCGATCAGTCGAGGACTGGGCCAATATGTCTCAGGACCCACATCAAGAGATCCAAGAGAAATGGACAAGGTGTAATAAGCACTGGGGTAAAATTAAAAAAAAAATGAAGGATGTCGGGCTCCCCAATTTTGGCACCCTCGATAATTTCATTGACTTGAGCAACGTGGACAAGTTGCATGCCAAACAAGATGCGTTATGGACCGAAGAGTTCACGGAAATAGTCGATGCGAAGCCAGGGAAAGTACGACAATTCGTCGAACATCCGATCAGAGCCCGAACCATGCTAAAACAATTTAAATTTAGTTTAGTAAAGTATCGGGTGCATGTAGTAGACATCAGGGGAATATACACGTCCCTGATGGAACAACATAGATTTCCATGGGCTCAAACTTGTGAAAAATTGTTTGTCAGCTGGACTGAATACGAAAGAAATCATCCTTTCCAAGAAGTATCTCAAGATGAATGTTAAAGAAGCTATTAGAAGATCACGCCACGTGGTGATTTCTGTTTTGTTTAAACTGCAATTAGCCGTTAGTTTCGGTTAGAAATCTATATTATAAATAAAGACATCGGCCAATTAGCAAAGGGTTGATGGTTGTTGTAAGAACTCTTTCTTTTTGGTTGTTAAGAATTATTTTGAGACTGCTACAAATTGAGAAGTCCTTCTGGACCAAAGACAAACTATTTTCATCAGATGCATGTGATTGGACTTGGAGAATAACTACTTCCTATCCTGTTTCATGAATGATGCAGTAATGATTAAGAGCAATTAATCATGTTGTCAAGTTATTTGGTGCAATTTTTTGATGTTATTTTCTTTAATGATGAAGATAAATCGTTGTGTTATTATGTAATGCATGGTTATGGTACATGAATTATTTTGTTACATATGTGCTTTATTTATGATATTTAGTTTCTCATATAGTAATTAGATGCTCACATGGTTAATGTACTAGTACTAGGCCTGTGGTATAGATTAATTGTCTGCATGTTGAGCAGCGGGTTATCCCAAGCTTAACCTCTTCCCCAGTAGTTAAAAATTAATCATGTTAATTATCAAGTTGGTTTATGTTGGCTTGCATCTCTCATATCATCCCCACCCAAGAGAAAATACAGAATAAAATAGTCCTAACTGAAGGAATAACCTTCACAAAGAAACACAAAGCCCATCGATAAATTGGCCGAATCGCAAGATCTGGAGAACCATTCCATTTTAAATGCTGCAGATTCTAATTAGGCCTCGGTGGCAGGTTTGGTTCCTACTATTGACAAAAGGGATTTAGGTCCCATCAATAGAATTGGCGCTAGAAGGAGGGCCTGAGAATGAATGGTTGAATATATATTTTATCTATCATTTCAAACAGCCTACAGATTCATAACAAACCACATGCATGGCTAGTCTGTCACAAGACAACCCACACACGTTGAGTATTCCCAAAACGGATAACTCACCCCAGCCTGAGGAAGAACCTTTTCACCCTGAAATACCTTACACCCTTCCTCACGAGGAAGTGAATCAATTCAGGAGAATCACTAGAGCCTACGCCTGATAGATCAGTGCGTTGTCCTTAGCCCCCATCCTCCCAAGAAGAAAACAAGCATACCAATGGTTAGCACTCCCGACGAAGTTTTCGTACACTCCGTAGAAGACTTAATAGATTTCGCAATTACCAAAATCCAATAAGGTCTCGATCTGATACCTGAAATGCTAGTCGTCGACGTCTCCGAGCCAAACGAATTTTCGGAAGAAGAAGAGTTCAACTCAGATTCTGAAGATATGGAGGGTAATAATAACCATGAGGAAGAAAGAGAAATCTTCCTTTAGAACAATCAGCCCTGGTTGGTCGGATATGCCTTGTCTGTCCCCGGACGAATACATAATCTTCCCCAACATCCGGAGAAACTTCTTCCTAAGTACGACCTCGAAACTTCATCATTACCTGAAGATCACATCAAGAAGTTCAAAATCGCGATCAGACTTATGCTTATTCAACATGAATACATAGTCTGCAGACTCTTCCCCTACACGTTCGAAAATTCAGCTTCCACATGGTATTTCAACTTGCCAGTAGGATCGATAACCAGCTGGACTAAGTTCCAAAAAGATTTTTTAGATAAATTTGCAGAGGAAACTACTACAAGATCCTTGATGGCAGAGTTGTTCATAGCCACCATGAGTCCGAAAGAAAGGGTCAAAGATTTTAATCAGAGATTCATGACCATCTTAAACAAATTCCAGCCCATGATGAAACCAACTCAAGAGTTACAAATCGAGGTTTACGCCAATGCACTCCCAGCTTCTATTTCTATGTTTGTAAAAAGAGTCGCTAAGAAAACCCTAGCGGAAAATATTGAGGAGGCCAAGACAATAGAATTCCATATGAAAGGATGTAAAGAGGGCCAGGTATCCTTAGTGAAAAAATAAATCCAACCCCCCCCAGGAGAGGACTCCTTCTGACTAGACCTTTGGGAAAACCAGTTGAACAGACTCCCAACAAAGGTAATGGTGATATAGAAGATCTACAATGCATGGTGAAGAAATTATCAAACGAAATCATAGACATGAAGATAAATGCAGGGGAGGGAAACCAAGGCCAAAGGCCCTATAAACCTTTCTTTAAAAGAAACCCACATTTCAAAGCAATTTAACCTCCCCCCGCTAACATAAATATCGATCTAGGGAATGTCACCTCTAATTCTATATGTACTTATCATAAGGAGAACCACTCCGAAAGAGACTGCCCTCAATGGGTACATGACATGAATTTGATGGCCAATCAATTTCTAGACGAAGTCTCCCTAGCCGAACAACTGAGCAGTTCGGTTATGAATATGGAGAACCAGGAACAATTTGACCCACCACGAGACACAACCATGTTGATATGGGATCTTGACTTGATCATGCCTTCCAATGATCTTTTTGAGTCTTGGGAACAACCTGTGAAATTTTTGGTGATACAGACGCGTAGTAAGGGTCCGTTCGGCTCAAAAGATACTGACACCACCCGAGCTTCGCAAAGTAAGTTAAATCTCGACCACCCAAAAACGTCTTTCACTCTCAGTAAAAAGCCTATAAGAATTCATACCCAAGATTCGCCCAAACTAGATTACATTGTGGTTGAATATTTGAAGAAGCTAAAGGCCAACATTTCAGTTATGGATATATGCAGGATCCCTCAGCAGAAAGACTTCCTGTTACAGGCCTTGAACTCTATGGAAAACCCAACGATGAGCAATGGCCCAGAAAGAAGTTTGTCTCACATAGGTCCGGTGGGAAAACCAACTGTGAATTCTTGTTTGGGAGATAGAAAAGAAAAAACTTTTGTCCCCCCGTTCCTCCTAACATTTGAAATCTTCAGTAGTAACATCCACAATTGTTTAGTAGATTCTGGAGCATCCTCCAACGTCGTGCCCTTATCTGTTTGCAATAAATTGAATTATGTTCCTCTCAAGACTGATAAACATGTCATACAAATGGATAGGACCTAGGTCAATGTCATAGGAGAACTCAAAGACGTGATGATCAGGATATCGATGCACCCCATGTTTGTGCAAGTGATCGAAATTATTGTAGTAGATATCCCAGAGGTATATGGGATATTACTAAGTCAAGACTGGTTTGAAAAGCTAAACAGTTACTTCAGTACGAATTGGGCACACCTTTGGCTACCACTGAAGGGATACAAGAACATGATCATAATCGATAGGGAGAAATATCTAAAACATACAGTCACTGATTTAGAAGCCCCTAATGAACCCTCGTCCATAGATTTCCCCATACTGGGCAATTATTCCTATGACTCCTACTTTGGAAACTTCGCTCCCCTCTTATCCAATGTTCCTCTTACTCAAAAATCTAAATTGATCTTTCAAGACAAATTGCTGATCCCAACAGGAGACACCTTCTTCTGCCAAAACTCAGCGCTAGAACTTGCGAAACGAGAGGTCAGGGAACAAGAAACTAATAAGGGAAACGGAAATAGTGATCCTCGTTCACAAATTTGGACCCTCTATTTTGATGGATCTAAATCTCAAGAAGGGTCTGGAGAAGGATGCATTCTCATCAATCCTATTGGTAAACGTCATTTCTTATTTTGTAGGCTCAAATTCGAATGTACCAACAACACTGTCGAATATGAAGCTCTAGTACAAGGATTAAGGAAATCTATAGATTTTGATATCAAAGGATTGAAAGTTTTCAGGGACTCCAAAATTATTGTTAGACAAGTAAGAAATATTATACATTACAATTCTCCTCATCTGAAGAACTATCAGCAGGAGGTGCATAGGCTAATAGAACACTTTGAGGCCTTTAATATCACTGCATTCCCCAGGACAAAGAATATTCTTGCTGACTCCTCGGCCACATACGCTTCCAGGTTGTCGCCTTTAGAAGATTATGAAGCCTCCCGATTTACTGTGGAACTACTCTACAAACTTTTGGTGCCTAATAACATTTCCAATTGAAAAGTTTTTGAAGGAGATGAAAAAATCATAAACTTCTTGACTAACCAAGACAATTTCAAAGACCTCACTATTGATGATGAAGAATTCTAGGAGTTGTCCACAGAAACCGATCCTCGGACGAGACGACCTATGGATAAATCAAAGGGTCAACGATCCCAAAAGGGATATCTAATATAGAAAATCTTTTTGATCTCAAGGAGTGATTTAAGGGACCCAAAAACACAAAGACTGGTAGCTCTTGCCCCTTGCATGAAACTGTGAATCTTGGAACCCCAGAGAGTCCAAAGAATGTGAATCTAGGCAAGACTATGTTTAAGGAAGAGAGGAAAGATTACCTCAAATTATTCAGACAATACCAGGATGTCTTCACGTGGTCCTATAGGGATTTGAAAACGTATGATACCCGCATCATTCAACATACCATCCGTTTAAAACTAGAATTAAAACCTTTCCAATAGAAGCTCTGAAAGTATCACCCATCCTTGGAGCCTCTTATGTATAAGGAACTAAAGAAACTTTTAGATGCCAAGATCATTTTCTAGGTTAGACATTCCGCTTGGGTAGTGAACCTTGTTATGGTGAGGAAAAAGTCAGGGGAGATCTGCCTATGCGTAGATTTTAGGAACCTCAACAGGGCCTCAGAAAAAGACAATTATCTAGTATTGTCGATGGAACAACTCCTGCAGACTGTGTCGGGCTCGGAGATTTTCTCTCTACTAGACGGTTTCTCAGGATATAACCAAGTCCTTGTTTCGGAGGAATATCGTTTAAAAACCACTTTCCGAACCAAATGGGGAACCTTCTCTTATAAGTGCATGCCTTTCAGGTTAATTAACGTAGGAGAAACCTTCCAAAGAGCCATGGGCGTAGCCTTTTGGGGACTAATTAATATATGCGTGGTAGTCTATCTAGATGATGTAACAGTGTATTCAAAGAACAGAGAAGAGCACATCCAACACTTAACTCAGATTTTCGAGAGGTGTAGGAAATACGGTATATCCTTAAACCCTAATAAAACTATCTTCAGTGTTGAGGAAGGTAAGTTGTTAGGTCACATTATATATCAGGCATGGATTCGCATAGACCCCGAAAGGATTAAAGCCATAGCTCAACTTCCCTTACCCCATAATAAGAAGTTATGCAGTCCTTTTTCAGGCAAATCAATTTTGTGAGGAAGTTCACTCCCGACTTCATGGAAATAATCAAACCCTTACAAAATATGATTCACAAATATGCCTAATTTAAGTGGGATGATGAGCGAAAATACGCCTTCAACAATATCAAAGCTTCCATTTCCCGAGCTCTGGTGTTGCGAAGTCCCGATTTCAATAGAGACTTTTTTCTTTATACTTTCGCCTCCAATCAATCGCTAACTGCAGTTTTGACTCAGAAGGATGATGGAAACAACGAAGCCCCTGTGTCATTTATGAGTACTAATCTTCAAGGAGTTGAGCTCAATTATCCTGCTATATATAAACAAGCCTACGCGGTTTATAAGGTAGTAAAATATTTCAGGTCTTACATCCTCAAGAATCACACTAAAGTAATTTTGTCGCACCCTACATTCTGATCCTTGTTCACCCAACAAGAAATGGGGGAAATAACGGGAAACTGGATGGTGGTAGTCCAAGAATTTGATCTAGATATAAAACCTGCAAAACTAGTAAAGGGACAAGGTTTGTTCAAACTTGCAGTCAAAGCCCAGGATCAAGTAAATGAAGACCTCAGATGGGAGAATTAAATGACACTATGGTGTGGTGAAGTAGCATACATCTCCCCAGAACAAGACTCATGGTACAAAGATTTAACGTATCTCCCACATTACGGGACTTGTCCCAAAAACCTCAACCCTAGAGAAAGGAGAGCCCTGAGATTAAAATCTGCACATTATCATCTTATAAATTCAGTGCTCTTCTGGATCAATTACGATCAGGTACTGTTAATATGTCTTGAACAAGAAGACACAAACAAGGTACTGAAAGAACTCCATGATGGCCCCGCAGGGGGACATTGTGCAAGAAACACTACCACTCATAAGATTCTGAGTGTCGGCTATTATTGGCCCACATTGTTCAAAGACACTCATACTTATGCTAGAAATTGTAAGACTTGTCAAATAAGTGCTGGAAAGGAGAAAAGAGCGGCTGTCCCACTCCAACATATTGTTGTCTCTTGACCTTTCGAGCAGTGGGGGTTGGATATCATAGGATAAATCACACCTAGCTCCTCGAAGCTGCACAAGTACATTCTTACCGCCGCCGACTATTTCATGATATGGACATAGGACATTCCTCTGACTCGTGTGAATGAGAAGGTGGTTATACAATTCATAGAACAACAGCTAATCACAAGGTTCGATGTCCCTTCCATTTTGGTCTTCGATAACACAACTTACTTTTCTTCAACCCTATTAACAAAGTTTTCTCTAGACAAAGGAATCATAATCAAGTACTCTGCAAATTACTATCCCCAGGGAAATGACATGGTTGAATCGACTAATAAAAACCTGGTAAGGATATTAAAGAAGATGGTCACGGATAACCAAATAAATTGGTATAATCTACTCTATAATGCTCTATGAGATGACGGGGTCACGCCTAAGGAATCCATAGGAAATTCCCCATACTTTTTGGTCTATGGGAAAGAATCCATCCTCCCAAATGGGCTCTATCTCTCGTCTCTTCAACTGGCCCAAGATTCCAACGAAGAACCCTCATCGGCCATGAAACAAAGGATTAACACTCTTCTCATGTTGGAAGAAGAGGGGGAGAAGGCTAAGTCAAAATTCCTAGCTCACCAACAAATAGTGAAAAGATGGTTCGATAAGCATAAGGCTAAAGAAAAGAATTTTGAAGTAGGAGACTCAGTCCTAAAGTGGGATAGAGAAAATGAGCCTAAAGGGAAACATTCTAAGTTCTAGAGTCTATGGCTTCGACCTTTCCAGGTAGCAGAGAAAATCAGGGAAGGCACTTATCGATTGCAGAGTCAGAGGGGAGAACCTAATGCCCTATCAGTAAATGGTTAATCCCTAA
>ML830228.1:79309-97015 GCA_009831015.1 Picea engelmannii | reverse complement strand
CACACCCTAAAATTCTATGTTCATTTTTTACTTTTGGGTACCACTTGGTCCTTTACACTCTCTGTTTTGACATCAGTATGAAACTGATACTTGCACTTATTTTTATGTTCATGTTTGAATTTTCTAAAGTCTACCTGAACATACAACAAAGAATCATCTTAATCATTAAAAGGGTCCTTAATAAGCTACTTAGGGAATTGACACACTAAATCTCTCCACGACGTGCTTAGGAGTTCGGCATCGGTAAACGATAAAGGTGTTGAAAATCGTTTGAGAAGTTTAAAATAGCCGAACACCGATCTTCATCGGCATC
Source organism: Picea engelmannii (assembly GCA_009831015.1). Classification (NCBI taxonomy): domain Eukaryota; kingdom Viridiplantae; phylum Streptophyta; class Pinopsida; order Pinales; family Pinaceae; genus Picea; species Picea engelmannii. The sequence goes on along the minus strand of ML830228.1, from coordinate 96,702 downwards.
GGAAAATGAAAGTCTTTCTTTTTACGATTGAACTTTGGCAGAGGTATCGTCGAAGACCAACCCGTTCGGCTTTGGCAGGGAAACGAAAAGGTAAGCGTCACACAAAGGGAAGGACGATATCGTCGATTTCCGACACCCAACACGATTTCGGCGTCGGAGAATTACAAAATAAAATACACATTAATTTTACATTTTAAAGTGTCGATCCCCGACCTCCGCACCGGAGAGATACGACGTGATGAGACGTTACCCATGGATCCATTAGGTACGATGCATTTAAATTGTGAATAATATTGGGGGTCACACTTTAGTTGCTAATCCGTGCATGAATCAAAGGAACCCGTTTTAACTTTTCGATACAATGCATCTGCCTCCACACCTTTGTCATCAACCAATTAGGATTTAATTGCAGAGAATCGACGATAGCTTCATTTTAAATTGCATTTATTAGTCATATTAACTAGTTGATACGACAAATAGAATCTCTCCAGTTATATTTTGTTGAAGTCATTATGCATGATCTTAATCTACATGGAAAAGATTTCAGAACAAACAGAGGAGCAGGGCCGACAACCCGGATAAGTCGTCCAAAGTTCAATAATCATTAGACAACTTTCTTAGAAAGCATTACAGATATGTATCCAATTGTGGCGTTTTATGCTTTATTTTATGAGTTCTCAACCCGACACTGCTTTGTACACATGTTTAAAGGTTGTTTTAATTGCAGGAACAATGCCTCCAAAGAAACCCTCCACCAGAAAATCCCTAAGAGGGCATCGAGGCGGTGACAGTTTATCAGGAATCCAAGGTACAAATCAGGGATCTCCCTGAAGATCAAGCTGCACAAGAGATGGGTTCACTTTTATACCAGCAAGGCCAGTTGCTAATGAAGCAGATGCAGGATGATCCATACCTTATCGTAAGACCTGCGATTTCAACTACTATCCAAAGAACCCCGACAAAGTCAAGCAACCCTGGTTCCATGAATCCTGACAACACCAATGGGTTAGGTAATCATGAATCCTCAACATCGTCATTCCATTCCTCGAAAGGCGAGACAACTAAAACAGAGACAAGTCGGATCTTGATAGAAACCCAAGCGCATAACCCCTTGAGCAAACTTATACATATATATAGAGACGACAAGAGTCCGGAGTCATCTCACGACACCTTGATGTGTGTCCAAGAGGAAGGAGGTCCTGAGAAAACCTCTTCCCATGAGCCCGAGTTTCAAAACCAGGAGGTCTCGCAAAAATAAACAGAAGCTAAAAGCGACCTCGACACAAAAGGACCCAATGAATCGGAAGTTGAAGTGGATCTTAATGATGGGCCTGAACTGGAGGAGACGAAGAAAGGGTCTCCATAAAAGAAAATCAGTAGTTCTGTGGCAAATGAGCAAGTAAGTAACGAGCCTATACCCGACACTTCCATACTTCACAATTCTCAAATCCCCAACGAGCGACAAGTGGGAGTCGGAACCGCAAGATACAACAAGGAAGTTCGAGAGTCCAACCTTGAACAAATATACACCACTGGTAGTTTGGGAAACAAACTAACATGGGGTGATCAGTAGATACCAGAGGTAGTAGACAAGGCATTTGATATCCATACGATCTCCTATGATCAGAAGAGAAAGTCCATTGTTCAAAGGACTGTGAAGAAAAGAAGGATCTCGTTGGATCACTCCATCCTAGTTACGACAGAGGAGAACTTGATCAACACAGCAGATGCCCGAACATATGAACTGATCGTCATAGGAAAATCCCTCTCATATGCCACCTTGGATAGATCTAGGAGAAACGAAAAGGAACTAGCCTCTACCCTAAAGGAGCTCGAACACTTGCGCCATCTTGTCGAATACTACAAAGGCACTGTTATCGCACAGTTTGTAGCTAGGTCAAAAGGCTAGAGAATTGAGGGCAAACTGGCGTAACAAGAACCTTCCCCACCCAATGTCACCTCAATGGGGAGGTTCTTTCCATTTAGGGAGGTTAACCCAGGGGATACGTCCCCGACAACCTAGGGTTTTGAAGAGGCTAAGGTATAAATTCAATATTAAAGTTCCCCCTCACAGGTTACCACCAAGGTCAGACAGTTTGGCTAATCAGCCAATAAAGAAGTGTATGCCCAAATGAAAACACCTGCCCGGAACAAGACAACAATAACACAATATATATGCAGGCTATAACTCAATGGGTTAGTACTTCAATGACTATCTTATATCAATTAATAAGCAATGTAAAAACAATAGATATCAATGAGGTCAACGTTTTATCAATTAGCTATGAAAAAAGCATCAATTTATTAATAACTATCAATATGATCAAGCTAACAATGTATCCAACCAACACTTTACTCAATAAATGCTTTAGATCATCATCCAATTTCTTATAGAAGACAAATGTTGCATCAAGATGAGATAACCAAGTGTGACGTCATCCTTATCTAGGTTAGTTTGTTAGTTAGGATTTCAAAATTCAAAGTTTTGAGAGTGGTATTGGACACTATGACCTCAACGTTGTGTGCCTAAGATCAGTGCCTAAGGGTATATGGAGTCAATAAAGGAGATGACACACTATTGAAGGGGTAATAGGCTAAAGACAAGAGGGAAGGGTTCTAGAGTGCTGCAATGGCAGGGCCCTAGAATCAAAACCCTAGGGGAAAAAGGCTCACTCCACTGTTGCTTAAGCAAGGCCTCGTGCTCTTTCCTCCTTCTTTAGGTCAAACTTGGAAAATGGCTAGCATAAGAAGAGGGTTAAAACAAGAGAATTTAATGAGGGAGAGTGTTGTAAAGACAAGGCTCTATCACTAAACCCTAAAAGATGGACGGCCCTAGGTGTAGATAACCTAGGCCTCGGATGTCACCTTCCTTTTAACCTTTAAAATCAAAACTAGCTTATGGGAAGAAGTTAGATGAGTGTAGAAAAGGCTAGGCTCTATATTCCTCCTTCAATGGATGAATATTTCCTACTTGTGTGTTTGTCACCTAGGGTTTTAAAATCAACAATTGTATAAGTAAATGCCAGAATTACTAACCTACAACCATTCAATCAAGAAGTTTTGCAAGAAAAATACTTACATATCATGAAGAAAATCATGTGCAAACCCTAGTTGTAAACCTTCCTCAAGAGAAATGCCATAATATGCCAAGAAAATCCTCCCATCAACAAGTGTGCCTCATTTTTAAAGACAAAATACCCAATAAGGGCGCAAAAATCAGACCTCACAAGTGTGAGTGATTGTGTTATGTCCAAATGAGGGAAAACATCCTCAATATATAGCATCTCATGACCTTTAATTTAAAATTAGGTAATTAAAAATAGCCGACAAGGCTAATAACCAAAAATCATATTGTTTTACATTAAATTGTTAAATGAAACCCTAAATGAGCAATAAACAGGACGTCAAGCCCCTCTAAGGGAGACGTTGGCCCTTTTTAGGGCAAAATGCAACACAAGATGACAAACGTTGGCCCTCCTTGGGCCTCCAAACTCTGCCACACGTGCCAAACTACTATGTCAAGATGTCATACATTGGAGGTGACATCATGGCTCCTAGATGATGTCCTGGGGCATCAAAAGGGGCACGTTCCACCTGCAATGGGTCAACCCTCCTGGGTTGGGCTCAGCCAAGGCGTCCTGGATGAAAACGTTCTCCTTATTCTCTTGTGCAAAGGCTCAACCAATCATTGTCCTGTCTCTGCCCCTGATGGGGTCCCAACAACCATTTTATGGGCTCTTCAGCCCCATGGAGGTTCGAACTAATCATCTCCCCATGTGTACCAGTCCAACTAGTACCTGTCTGTCGGGCATGATCCTGCACATCAAAAACTTCGCCCTCCATGGGCTCATTAGTCCTAAGGATCATAGCAATGTCAATCATATTTCATCATTAATTTTATCAAATGCATGCATAAAACCCCTAGCATATCATCTAGTAGCTCAAAGACATTACAATGACCTACTATAAAAAGGCGAAGAAAAAGACAAAATGCCCTATTGGGCCAGCATCCATAAGAAAAAGAAAGTTTCCAGAGGATATCATCCAAGCCATGTAACACGAGGTGGTGTGGTCAAAGGATGTCCAGACATACAGGTAGAGTGAAAGACAGGGGTGATATTATTCGTGGGTGCCTTTGTAGAAGGTAAGTTGTACCTGTCATGGATGCAATTCTTTCCAAGCCCTTTATTGCCTTTATTCTTTCTTTTATTTATTACTTTTTCTTTCTTTTTATTTCAAGGTCCAACTAGAGGACATTGCCTTGGCGTGGTGACCAGAGCTGACAGTGTTACCCACAAGTACTTTCACAGAGATGATAAGGTTGGCTCGTGATGAGACCCCCTTTCCCTTGGCCATGCAACCAAAGATCACTGCCCTAGCGTGGTAACCAGATAATGGCAATGTCATACTACTAGGTACCCATGAACATAATGGGTTGGCTCGTGATGAGACCCCCCATCCTCTTGGCTAGGTCTTGTTTTTTCATTTTTCTTCGGGTCCCTCTTGTTTCTTGTTGAGAGGATTTTTATTTCCTTCTCGGGGATCCCTGGGCGAGGCATCTCTAGGTTTTATTTTTTATGGCTTTTATCTCTTACCATCTTTTTTTACCTCCTGGGCCTTTAGCCCCTTCTTCCCATGAGATAAGGTATAACCCCACAAACAGGTCATCCTAATGCTCGGACTAGGGGAATGGGATAGATGAGTGGGAGATAAGATGTAAGAGTGATGATATGATGGGAGTGGATGATGGCCCTTCAAAATCCCCCCTGGTGGCTAACCAAAACTTATGGGTACAAGCTTGCTAGGGTACCCTGTCAATCCCCCCAACCATGGTCAAGTGGGTTAATGTAAGATCCAATCATTTGTTAGAAACGAAAGGAATTTGATGCATATATCTGAAGGTTATAATGATCAAATATGACACATATCATGATACCTAGACCAATTACCTCATGGAGCAAGAGTCTTCTCCGATACAAGTCCAAGACGAAGGTGATGGGTGTTGCTGCTGCTGACAGGACAAGTCTGATGAAGAAGAAGAAAGATGGGCCCTCCCGGGCCATGCTCAGGTCAATCCTACTCTCGGTACTCCATGTCTAGAACCTGTGGGCCTCAAGACATGATATCCTAGTTATCCCTAGAAATTGGGGATAACAGGCACCACACAGACTGTTGTGTATTTGAATGGTGAGTTCATAGGAGTTTACAACAAGTTTAAGAAGGAGAGACACATGTTACTTGAAAACATAATTGATTTCCAGGAGGACAGTCTCATGGAAATCACAACTTGCAAGGAGATGGAGCGATGATATGAAAGGGCTCAACAAGCGGTAGAAAGACTCGAGTACATTGAGGCAATCCAGCAAGTTCGAGATAAGGAAAAACATGGCATTCATGTAATAGGAAAAAGTAGTCTTAATCGCATAAAGTGATCAGCCGAGTACTGGACCAAGATGTCTTGGGACCCACATTGAGAGATCCAAGAGTAGTGGACCAGGTGTAATAAGCACTGGGTAAAATTAACAAAATAATGAAGGATGTCGGGCTCCCCAAATTCCGCACCCCCGATAATTTCATTGACTTGAGCAACGTGGTCAATATGCATGCCAAACAAGATGCACTATGGACCGAAGAGTTCGCGAAAATAGTTGATTTGAAACCACAACAAGTACGACAATTCTCCGAACATCTGATCAGAGCCTGAACCATGCTACAACAACTAAACTTTAGTTTAGTAAAGTACTGGGCGCATGCAGTAGACATCATGGGAATATACGTGGACCCGATGGAACAACATAGATTTCCATGGGCTCAAACTTGTGAAAATTTGTTTGTCAGCTGGATTGAATATGAGAGTAGTCATCCTTTCCAAGAAGTATCTCAACACGACTGTTAAAGAAGCTGTTAGAAGATAACACCACGTGGCGATTTCTGTTTTGTTTAAAATGCAATTATCCGTTAGTTTCGGTTAGAACTCTATATTATAAATAAAGACATTGACCAATTAGCAAAGGGTCGATGGTTGTTGTAAGAACTCTTTCTTTTTGGTTGTTAAGAATTATTTTGAGATTGCTACGAATTAAGAAGTCCTTCTAGACCAAAGACAAACTATTTTCATCAGATGCATGTGATTGGACTTGGAGAAGAACTAATTCCTAGCCTGTTTCATTAATGATGCAGTAATGAGTAAGAGAAATTAATTTTGTTGTCAAGTTATCTCGTGCAATGTTTTGATGTTCTTTGCTTTAATGATGAAGATAAATTGTTGTGTTATTATGTAATGCATGGTTATGGTAGATGAACTATTTTGCTTGCCATTATCTTGTTACATATGTGCTTTCTTTCTGATAGTTAGTTTCTCAGATAGTAATTAGATGCTCACATGGTTAATGTATTAGTACTAGGCCTGTGGTATAGAGTAATTGTCTACATGTTTAGCAGCGGGTTATCCCAAGATTAACCTCTTCCCTAGTAGTTAAAACTTAATCATGTTAATTGTCAAGTTGGTTTATGCTGGCTTGCATCTCTCATATCAACCCCACCCAAGAGAAAATGAAAAAGAAAATAGTCGTAACTGAAGGAAGAGCCTTCACAAAGAAACACAAAGCCCATCGATAAATTGGTCAGATCGCAAGATCTGGAGAACCATTCCATTTTAAACGTTGGAGAGTCTAATTGGGCCTCGGTGGCGGGTTTGGTTCCTACTATTGAGACAAGGGATTTAGGTCCCATCAACAGTACCCAAATAAAAAAGATACACTGAAATAAATGAAGAAAGAGGGAAAACATCATGGGAACACCCCCCCCCTCAAATTACAATGCATAAAAAAAAATGAGAAGGAACAAAAAACAGTTGCTAAGCAACTGTGTCCTTCACTCCAGGAAGACCTCGCAAATGTGCAAATTTGTGCTCGTTGAATATTTTGTTGAATATGTAGATGTCTACATGGGTTTGATGAAGTATATGCACCATTTAAATGTCCAAACATATCCACTTCATCTTCTTGTAATGAATAATATCCAAATAAAGTTTGGATGAAATTTTGAAAACCGTGCGGCCATTTCCAGAAAAAACGCTAAAATTTTGTTGATTGTAAAATGATCATAACTTCACTTCACGGACGTCGTTTCAGACGATTTTTTTTAAATTGGATATTTTCCCGAGAGGAATTCAAATATCCGATTTGTTTCTGCAAATTATTATCAAAAAATATCAGAATTGAGTCTGATGTGTGCGGCTCCATTTTTGTCTCTTGAGATGCATCCATTGCACATGGAAAAGTATCTGCATGTGAACCCTGAGATGCATGCCATATATATTCCACATGAAATTCAGAAAATAAATCTGAAATGGAGTAGACACCATCTTCAATTAATGGGATATATTTTTGGGCAAATACTTGTGTAGAAGACTCTTCAAAATAAGAGGCTTGATCTTCTGACAGTTTCTCTTCTCTCTCTATCTTTCCAATCCCCTGCATGCAATCTTCAAAATCTTCTTTATTCCCAAATAAAACCTCCAATCTGGTCCATAATTCATTTGGAATTGATTCTTTTGAGTCATCATATACTTGGTGGAGAATTTCTGGAGAGATAGACAAGAAGATAAATCCTATGGCCATATCTTGTCTATTAAGAAAGTCATTTTTCTCATCGGAAAAATCAAACTCTACTTCCATTGCCATGGTTATTTGATATAAGCCTCTACTTATGAGAATAAGTAGAATATTTGGCTTCCACTCCAAATAGTTATGATGCGTGAGAAGTATTATCAGTGAGTAAAACATATATTCCATCTTTTTTGCATTCTTCAATCTTCAGTACGTGCACAAATAATTTGGTGTAGCTTTTTCTTAGCAGACTGTCAGCTTTGATACCATGTAAATGTGTTGAACCTGCACAGAATATATCTAACTAAACAATAATACACACATTTGCAGAGACAATTGGAGAAAGAAGAAGAAGGAGAGAAAGAATGAAAGAACTCTCATTAACCGTATTCAACACTCAAAGAGTGAATAATTTACAATAGATATAGGATACATGAGTAACTAATTATCCATAATGGTGATCTAGAGTGATATGAACACACACCAGCAGTTACGGGAGTGAAGTGCCACCTAGTCTAGTCTCTCGGGCAGTTACGGAAGTGAACTGCCACCTAGTTGAGTTAACTAGTCAACTAGTCTTCAGTTAACTGACTAAACAGATAGTAGTGAGGAGTTAACTCAGGGAAACCAGGGTAATGCACCATTCTGGTGATGATCCCAAGGTAAGTGAACATTAGTTGGTGATGATCCCAATGTTTCATGGTGACAAAACCAATGCAACATCTAAACTCAACTCAACTAGTCAAACTGAAGTGTCAACTGAAAGAGAATATTCTCTAGGTGGAATATTCTCCCCTAAAATATAGGAGGTTGGATAAATGACTAATAATGACTAATAAACAAGGAAAAACCTTAAGAAAAATAAATTATAGGTGTGTGTGAAGTAACTCCAACACCTACTCTTTAAGAAATGGTATGGATGATGGATGGAATGAATGAGTGAATGATCATTCCCATTACACTATGTTCCCAACATTATATATGCATGTTCCTATCTTGAAACTTGTCATTCTAGAAAGTACCTTTGACTCCACTTGGTGATTCATTCTCCCACTTAGGAACTTAGGATAAAAACACATCCTTTGACTTAATACTTAGGAATAATAGTATTTTATTCCTTGGACTTATCCCCTTTTCCTCTCAAGTCCTAGCCCCCTTTGCCTCTCGTGGAGTCCTATCCCCTCATACTCTTTCGTTTGACTTGGTATGCAACAATGATGTATTTTATTAAGATATCCAAGTGTGATTACATAGCACATTTTTTAGGCTCCCTCACCTTTCAACATATATGATCCTTGGACTAATCGTATAGGCACTATGGCCTCAAAACATACATACAAAGGCACTATGGCCCAAAACATCCTGGCTCACCAGCCTATAAAGCATATGTACATTTACAACTTGGAGTTCGGCCTAGGGATATTATATTCCCCTCCCCCTTATTTATGTACCATCCTCAGTGCATTATATACACATGTACAAACAAAATTCTTCAAACTACTCCAAAAATATGCAAGTATGCCTTCTGCATGGAATCTTGATGCTCCCATGTTGCATCCTCAAGATCATAGCAAGTCCCCTGCGCTTTTACAATTTCTATGGCTCAATTTCGGAGCACCTTGACCTTCATGTCCAATATGCACACTGGATAGGCCTGAAAGTCTCCTCTTATTCCACCTCAATCACATTATGATCAATTACATGATTAACATCAAGTACGTACTCAAGCAAAGACACGTGGAATAAATTATGAATTAACATGGATGCAGGAAATGCAAGCATGTATAAAACAAGACCAATCCTTTCCAAGATTTCAAATGGTACTCAATATCTTATTTTCAGCTTTGGGAAACTCCCCAATTTAAGTGAACTTTTCTTAGATTTAACTTTTAAGAAAACATTCTCTCCCACTTTGAATTCTCTATGCATTATGTATTTCTCTGCATAACTTTTCTGCATGTCCTGAGCAACCTCTAAATTCTACAAAATCTTTTTGTTTTCACCATCTGCTCTTCCATTTCTCTAAGCAATTTCATCCCAACCACTGCTCTTTTGATGGGTGATGTCAACTCACTGGCGTATTTCATTTTCTGCCATATAATGCTTCAAATGGGATCATCTTCAAAGATGCTTGATACCCATTATTATAAACAAATTCAACTAAATGAAGATAATATTCTCATTTTGATGGTTTATCCATCCCATACATTCTCAACATATCATCAATCACCTGATTGACCCTCTTTGTTTTCCCATTTGATTTTGGGTGATGTGTTGTGTTAAAATTCATATTTGTCCCAAATCCTTTAAATAATTGCTTCCAAAAATTTGATGTGAACTTGGAATATCTATCGGAAACAATTTCCTTAGGCACACCATGTAGTTTGGCATTTTATCTCATGTAAATGTTTGCAATGTTAGTTGTCTTGTGAGTTAATTTCACTGGAAGAAAATGAGAATATTTAGTTAGCTTATCCACCACCACCATGATGGAATCATGTTGCTTCAATATTCTGGGAAACTTGGTAATAAAATCAATTGTCACACATTCTCATTTCCACTCAGGAATGAGAAATGATTCTAACAATCCAATTGGATGTCTATGTCAGCTTTTACATTTTGGCATTCTAAACATTTAGCTATATAAGCATCCACCTCTTGCTTCAAACCTAGAAAAAAATATTGATTATTTTTAGGTGCAATTGTTTTATGATATCTAGATTGCCCAACATAAGGCACATTACACATTTCTCTCAGCACTATATTTTTCAGCTCCTGAGTTTTAGGCATGTATGATTTTCCCCTATACATGAGGATTTCATCCTATCTCAACTCATAATCTTTAATTTTCTGTTGAAAATTACCTTATTGTAATATTTATTTTGTTTCCATATAATGTTGCTCTAATTTTGTAGCTTCAGAAATTCTATCTTTTAAATCATATTTTCACATGCTAATGACTATAGCATGTATCTCATGCACCCTCATGTTGATTGCATTATCCACCTTGTCCAACCATCTAATTTTCTTGGCATTCAAAGTTGGTTGTCCAAACAAATATTTCATACCACTATGGTTTGTCCTTAGCTTGAATATTTTTCCCATAAGATAATGCCTCCACTTCTTTAAGGCATGAACTATGGTTGTCAATTCTAAATCATGTGTGGCATAATGTCTCTCATGTTCCTTCAACTTCCTTGACTCATAGCATATCACATGCCCATTTTGGGTAAGGACTCCTACAATCCCTTCGTTCCAAGCACCCTCCTCTTGAGTGCATCAAACTCATGCTCACTTAGGAATTCAAGCCATCTAATTTGTCTGGCATATCAATAATTTTGCAACTTCCAAAATTCTTTCTTTTAAATAATATTTGTACATGCTAATGGATATAGCATGCATCTCATGCGTCCTCCCTCTAAGTGCATTAGCCACCTTGTTTTTTTTTCCCTTGATATGTTTTATATCAAAGTTTTACTCACTAAAGAATTCCAACCATCTAATTTGTTTAACATTCAAAGTTGGTTGTCAAACAAATATTTCAGACCGCTATGGTTTGTCCTCAGCTCAAATATTTTTCCCATAAGATAATATCTCCACATCTTTAAGGCATGAACCATGGTTGTCAATTCTAAATCATGTGTGGCATAATTCCTCTCATTTTCCTTCAACTTCCTTGACTCATAACATATCACATGTTAATTTTGGGTAAGGACTCCTCCAAGCCCTTCCTTGAAAGCATTAATGCACACAACATAATCTTCATTTGAATCAACAATCTTCAATATTGGGGCACTTGTCAATAAATCCTTCAAGTGTTGAAAACTTTCCTCACATTTAGAGGTCCACTCAAAATTCACATCCTTATTTTGGAAAGAAGTGATTGGATGTGCAATCCTTGAAAATCCTTCAATAAATATTCTGTAATAACCAAAAAATACCGTGAATGATCTCACCTCTGAGACATTGTTTTGTATTGGCCATCCTCTAATAGATTCTATTTTCTCAAGATCCACTACTATTCCTTTCTCTGAAATAATATGGCCCAAATAATGAATCTGCCTCTTATTAAATGAGCACTTGTTCAACTTGGCATACAATTGATGCTCCCTCAACACTTGTAGAACCATCCTCAAGCGTTGTTCATGCTCTTTTCAGACTTAGAGTAGATAAGTATGTCATCCAAGAAGACAATGACAAACTTATCCAAGTAATTTCTAAAAATACCATTTATCAAACACATGAATACAATTGGTGCATTTGACAACCCAAATGGCACCACTACAAACTCATAATGGCCATACCTTGTTCTAAATGTTGTCTTGCTGATATATTCTTCTTTAACTCTTACCCAATGGTATCCTGACCTAAGGTCAATCTCGGAGAATGTATTTGCATCTTTCAGCTGATACTTGGAAAAAGATACTTGTTCTTCATGGTCACCTTATTTGGCTACCTGAAATCAATGCATAGCCTCAAGGTCCCATTGTTCTTGAAAAATAGCACCGGGACACCCCAAGGTGACACACTTGGACATATATACCCCTTCTTCAAAATTTCTTCAAGTTGCATTTGAAATTACTTCAACTTTGGTGTACTCATCCTATGAAGAGTCATGGACACTAGGGCAAATTTAGGCATCAGATTAATGGAGAAATATATATATCTCATTGGTGGAAACCCCGGTATATCTCTAAATACACCCTCATAATCTTTCAAGACTGGATGGAATTCAATACTTGACACTTTATCCTTATTTGTCTCTAGCATATGGGCTTCATATATTTGGCATCCTTTCTTGAAGCTTCTTTTTAGCTACAAGGCTGAAATTTCTTTGATAGATACTGCCCTTGGAATACCCTAAACTATTTTTGTAGTTCCCGACCTCATCCAAGCAAGTGAATGCAATGTTATAACAATTTATGGAAACATGATGCTTGTCCAACCAGTCCATACCAATTAGGCAATCATATGAACCCAAAGGTATGATATCCAAATCTGCCTTTGTGCTCAGACCATTTGTGTCCATTGGAAAATCCTTAACCAATTCATTGATTCTTCTTTTAGCTCCTATAACTAATTGAACTCGCCAAGATTTCTCATGCTTTCTTCTTTACAAATGAAATCTCTCAACAATATTAGGATCTATATAACTATGGATAGCTCCTAAATCAATTAAAATATCTATAGGTTGATCAATGATCTTACCTTCCACTTCAATCATATGAGAATGAAATTCAACTTGTTTTTGTCCAAGGCTGCATAGATCTGTGGCATGCTTATACCCATGTCTTCAATTGTATCAATATGTTGTACATTGTAAATAGTTTTCACTCTTTCTCCTCTATGAGAACAATCTCTATACATGTGACCTGTTAGAAAAATGGGTGTGCTCATTTCACCATAGACAATATAGCAATATTGTCACCCAACCATAGGCACAAAGGCCACCCTCAAGCACCTTAACCTTGACAGAAAAAATAATTCCGGCAGCAGACCAATAGCCAACCAAGGATAGCGCACCAAGCAAGGATAACCAAAAACTAAGTATGCAAGATACCAGATATAATAAATATGCAGAACAGAAATAAAATGCTCGAAATGGCAGAATAACAGTAATATATCCAGCATAATCTCTACAATAACATAGAAATGATATAAGAACAACAATAGAATTAGCACTTTGATTCAGAAAGCAATGTTCACAGGCCTCTTCGAGGGGGAAACCTCCAATCGAGAAGCGCTATGTTACAATAATCTCCAAGCTATGGTTTTCATACCCTCGACCCTTATTTATACTAAGTATGTCTATCAAGAGAAGCATCTAAAGGAATATCCTTCTAGAAGCGGAAGCTTCTATTAGGTCTTCTTACATCTGCCCTATTCTATTTTATTGAAAGGCCTTATTAATATTGACCTTTATTACATCTGAATATATTAATCTACCTATGTGCGGGTTAGGACCCTAACATGTCCACCCCCTTAAAAACAACCTTGTCCTCAATGCTTGAGATGAGTAAACTACTGCAGAATGGTAGTTGATTCCCAAGTGGTATCTGTTGGATTCGTATCTTTCCATTGGACTAGCACTTCCTTGATGGTTCTCTAACGTAGGTGACGCTCATGTTGGTCCAAAATTTCTTTTGGCTGTAGCCAAATGGATCATTCTTCAACTAACTTGGGAAGGTTGGTTTGAATTTCGCACCTAGTTCCAATCACCTTCTTTAAGCATGAAACATGGAAAACTGGATGTAGCTTCGACTGACTGGGTAGAGCTAACTGATATGTGACTTGTCCCACATGCTTGAGAACTATATAAGGACCATAAAATCTGGGCGCTAGCTTCTGACAATGCTCGGTCTTGAGGGAAGTTTGCTTGTATGGTTGTAGTCACAGAAACACCTGATCCCCTTCTGCAAATTGACGTTCAGAGCGACCTTGATCTGTTTGTTGCTTCATGCAATTTTGTGCCATGACCAAGTTCTCTTTAAGGGTATGAAGAATATCCTCTAGAACTGTAAGTGTTTGGTCAACCGCCTGGACCTTTGAGGTACCCGGTAAGTATGAGAGAACTGAAGGTGGCTTATGTCCATATACCGCTTCAAAAGGAGTCATGCGAGTAGTTGTATGGTAGGAAGCGTTGTACCACCATTCGGCTAGGGGTAGCCATTGAGCCCACTGATGTTTTTTTTCAGACGCAAAACACCTCAGATATGTTTCCAAACACTTGTTGACAACTTTCGTTTAACCATCAGTCTGGGGATGATAAGTTGTGCTGAGATGCAATTGGGTGCCCTGGAGCTTAAACAATTCTTGCCAAAAATTGCTTGTGAAGGTTGGGTCACGATCAGAAACAATAGAGTGTGGCATGCCATGAATCTTGAAGACTTGGTTCATGAAAAGTTGAGCCACCGTGGATGCAGTAAATGGGTGTTGAAGAGCGCATAAACGAGAATACTTGAAAAGGTGATCCACAACCACCATTATGACTGATTTATTCCCTGATTTGGGTAAGTCGGTAATAAAGTCCATAGAGATATCCTTCCAAATAGCTAGTGGAATCGGAAGCGGTTGTAGTGTGCCCAGAGATTTGACTATTTCTCCCTTGTTGCGTTGACACACCTCGCATTCAGCTACAAAATTACGGATGTCTTGTTTCATACCATCCCAGAAAAAAGAACGTTTGACTCTGTCATATGTTTTGGTGAACCCTGAGTGCCTCGTTGTGGGTGTAGCATGAATCTCAGAAAGTACCGTGGATTTAAGATTTGATTGTTTACTTAAATATAAATGGCCTTTGTATCGAAGCTCATTCTAGAGCCAAGAGTACCCTGGGGGAGCCGGAGCCTTGGTCTGCAATTGCTGGATTAGATGCGAACTTTTGGGATCTTGAAGCCATTCCTGGCGCACAGCTTGGATCCAATCGGGTACAATGAAGGAAAGAGAAAAAAGGGATCCTTCCTCTTCATATTTTTGGGACAGTGCATCCGCCACTACATTGTCTTTTCCCTTCTTGTAAATGATCTCATAATCATAACCAAAGAGCTTAGTCACCCATTTTTGTTGCTCTTGGGAGGAAATGCGTTGTTCCAGAAAGTACTTGAGGCTTTGATGGTGGGTCTTGATTTGGAAGCATTTCCCCAAGAGATAAGGGCACCACAGCTCAACGACATGCAGAATAGACAACATTTCCTTTTCATAAATGGGTTTGCCCAGATTCCTTTCAGACAGTTTCTTGTTGGTGAAGGCCAAAGGTCGACCCTCTTGCATAAGGACATCATTGATTCCTTTCCCTGAGGCATCACATTCCAACACAAAGGTATTTGTGAAATCAGGAAGGGACAGAATCGGAGTGGTGCACATAGTCGTCTTCAAGGTTTGAAAAGCTTCAGCAGCGGCTGGAGTCCAAGTGAAAGAGTTCTTTTTGAGGAGAGAAGTGAGAGGTGTTGCAATCTTTCCATAGTTCTTAACAATTTTGCGATAATACCCTGTTAAGCCCAGAAATCCACACAAGCTTTTGAGAGTCTTTGGGTGTGTCCAATCTTGCATAGCTTCAATCTTTTTCGGATCCACCCTGACGCCATCCTTGCCCACCAGATGACCCAAGTATTCTACTTATGAGGCACCAAAAGCACATTTAGACTGTTTCAGGAAAAGTTGGTGCTGGGAGAGGAGATGGAGAACTTGATCCACATGAGTAAGATGGTCGGTCCAGGTTTTTCTATAGATGATGATATCATCAAAGAAAACTAAGACAAAATGATGGAGAAAGGGATGGAAGACATGATTCATGAGACTTTGGAAGGTCAAGGGGGCATTACACAAGACAAAGGGCATGACCAAAAACTCATAGTGGCCCTCATGAGTGTGAAAGGTCGTCTTGGGAATGTCTTCCTCTTTCATATGTATCTGGTGATATCCCGAGCGAAGATCAAGTTTAGTAAAGAATTGGGCGCCACTCAATTCATCCAGGAGGTCATCAATGACAAGAATGGGGAATTTGTCTTTAATGGTCAGTTTGTTGAGGGCACAGAAGTCAGGACACATTCTCAAAGAACCTTGTTTCTTCAGGACCATGACTACAGGAGAAGAGTAAGGGCTCGTACTAGGGCAGATAACGCCTGCATTAAGGAGTTCCTGGACCATTTTCTCAATTTCATTTTTTTGTGAGAAGGGGTGGCGATATGGACGGATATTGGGAGGAAGGCTTCCGGTTACAAGGGGAATGGAATGATCATGAACACCGTGGGAAGGAGGGAGGCCTTGGGGAGTGGAAAATACCAGTTGATGTTTAGAAAGGAGAGCTTGGAGGTCATGTGGCACCGAGGGTGTTTTTGTTGCTTGAATGGCATGGAGTTGGGCAATGATACCATAATGACCTTTTTTGAGCATCTTTTCCATGCGATGAGAACTAATGACCTCAGATGAACCATCAATGATGCCTTGGAATTTATATTGGTGGCCTTCATGGTCGAATTGCATGGTTAATGCCTTAAAATCCATGAGAATGGGACCCAAAGTTCTTAGCCAGTCTGCACCCAACACAATGTAACAACCACCCATGTCGATAGAATGTTCGAAATGTTTAACAGGTAGCATATGCTTGTCATTGATGGCAAGTACAGCAATGAAGATGGCATGGGTGCAGGAAGAATGTACAAAGGATTGTTGGCATGTTTTACAGGCAGCATAGACTTGTCATTGATGGCAAGTACAGTAGTGGAGATGGTAGGATAAGAAGGATAAAAATCCCTTGGGGATTCAGACGTGAAAGCTCAGGAGGAACAACGTTGAAGAAAATGCGCGCAGCAAAGGCAAAGATCAAAGTACAGGAATTTGCAGAAGAGAAGGAAGACAGAGATCCACAACCACAGGATCTCATTCAAATTTCCCGAAAGAACGAGGGCCGTCAGATCAGACAGAAGTTGTACGAGGTTTACCATCAGGAAAAGCCAAGGTGAAATCCCGACATAATCAGGACCGTCTATTTGGAAGGACGCGTGGCAGTGATCGGGCACCACCGGGAGAAGCTCGATAGGAGGACAGGTCTCAGCCGTCAGATCCGAGCGCAGGGACCCGACCACCATTGGATCAATGAGAACCTGCAAGTTCTTTAAAGGGAGTGAAGGTTTGGCTACGATCATGAGGATAATGGTCATATGGACCAGGAGCGTAGTCATCGGAGTTTCGAGGATCGCGAGTTGGATATGTCAAAGTTCCTTGACAACGAAAACCCCGAAATTGCGATATGATCTCAACCGTTAAATCAAGAATTAGATCTGG
>ML830228.1:46332-56523 GCA_009831015.1 Picea engelmannii | reverse complement strand
CTTCTTTCGAAGAAACAACTTGTTTACCAGGGAATTTGATTGATACAAATTCCCCAACTTATCCCATAGTTCCTTAGCTATAGACCCAAGACATTCAACAACACTGAATCTTCCAGGCAGAGTCGAATAGTACTCTTTGCTCTTCTATCCAACTTCTACCAATCTTCCTTCGACATACCAGTAGGTGGTGTACTAGTAGTTTGTGTACCATTCGAATGTGTGACAATAGGCTTCGTACCAGTAGGTTGTGTACCAGGATCCAAAACGATCCATTGTTATTTGTCTACAAGAAGGTCCTCCATCTTGAGCTTCCATAGCTCAAAGTTTTTACCGTTGAACTTAGCTATCTCAATTCTACAAGAGCTCGTCATTACTCTTTCTACACTTGAAACACCACTGCAAAAGCTCCCACTAAAACCAGGTTTATCATAGACCCAAGATAAACTTGATCTAGCAAGACCGAGTCAAACCCTCAACAACAAAGGAGTCCCCCTGAAGCCAAAAACGAGCTTTGATACCACATGTCAGTTTTAAACCTGTGAAGTAAAGCAATGCATATAGATTCTTAAGAAAAACATAAATTAATCAATGGCTCATATACATAGTACATAGAGATTTACACCGGAAACCCTTAACCGGGAGAAAACCATTCAACACGTCATTGTATTAATTTCAATATTCACCATACAACATATATAAAATGTTTTTAGGTATTTTGTAGATACCAAAACCCTAATCCATTAATCCGGGATTAATTTAGAAAACCACTAAAAATAGAAAAATCCGCTAATTTAGCAAAAAACGCCCAAAAAAATAAATTGGGGCATTGCGCGTAACCAGGGGGGGCATACCTAGCCCCCCCTGGGACCTCCCTAGGAAGTGCTCGATGCACATGACACATAGAACACTACTAGGGAGGGATCATCAGACGCAGTTGTCGAATTTGACGCACCCACACACACATATGCAAAGAATATAACACATACCCAACACATGAGACCAAGATCATTCATATCAAACTCAAAATCTAATTCATACTTACACTGGGTGATGAGAGACTCTGCACCTATCAGGAATAAATCGTCGACATACAATAGTAGAATCATAGTTTCATTGTTCACAACCTTGTAGTAAAAATTTGGATATGCATGACTCTTAAAAAAACAAAGTCTTATTAAGTAGCTATCAATTCTGGCATACCAAGCTCTTGGAGCTTTCTTGAGTCCATACAGGGATTTTTTTAATCTACAAACATGAGTGTCTTTTGGATGTACCTCAAAACCTTGAGGTTGTTCAATGTACACTTCTTCTTCAATTGCTCCATTGAGAAACGTTGTCTTTACATCCATATTATGTAGACTCCATCCCATGGAAGCAATAAATGATATAATGGATCTAATAGAAGTATACTCGACAATAGGAGCAAAGGTTTCGTCATAATTGTCTCCCTCCTTCTAGGAGAACCCTCTAGCTACGAACCTTGCCTTATATTTTTTCACGCTTATGTCTACTGCATGTTTGATCTTATAGACCCATTTTGAAGTTACCACTGATTTTTCCTTGGGTCTAGGCATTATTTCCCACACATTTTTCATGATGGACTGGTATTCTTTTGTAATGGCTTCTTTCCACTATTTCTTTTAAACCGCTTCTTCAAATGTGGTGGTTTTATTCATTTATAAGTTTTGTCATAAATGTTGCATAGCTGGAGAATCTTTTGGGATTCTTTCTTTCTCTAAAGTTCCACTTGGAGCTTTGAGTCTTTCTACTTCTGGTAGAGTAGATTCAATCCAAGTTGGATGTTTTCTGGTTTTGGGTACAATGACTGATTCAATAGGTTCACATGGTTGCATAGGATGATCAAATTCTTCTGGTTCTTCATTCTGACTTTTTGGAAGATAGGTGTTTTCTTCTTTAGGCTCTTCATATTATTCTTCCATGGATTATTCTATAGATTTTTTGAAATCCATCTTCTCATTGAAGGTTACATCTTTGTTGAATTCAATTTTATGTTGTTCTGGAATATAGATTTTGTAGGATTTGGAGGATTCACTATATCTAAAAAAATATGACCTTCTTTCCTGAGGGTTCTAATTTATTCCTTTTATCCTTGGGGATATGAATGTAAAGAGGGTAACCAAATATTCTTAAGTGTTCCACATTAGGTTTCTTTCCTGAGAAGGCTTCTACTGGAGTCATATCCTTCAATATTTAGTGGGGACTTTTGTTCTGAACATATATCATTGTCATGGTTGCTTCTCCCCATAAATACATGGATAAACCTTGATCACTCATTAGTGCCTTCAAGGTTTCTTCAATGGATCTATTCTTCCTTTATGCTACACCAGTTTGTTGAGGATTATGAGGAACGGTTAGCTTCCTCCTAATCCCTATTGATTTGAAAAAGGCAACAAATTCCTTGGATGTGTATTCTCCTCCATTATCTGTTCTCAAAGTCTTGATTTTCTTGCTTGTGAGGTTTTCTATTTCTTCTTTGAATTCTTGAAACTCATTGAAAACTTCATCCTTTGTCTTCAAGACATATAATCAAGTCTTTCTTGAGTAATCATTTATGACGGTTACATAATAAAGATAACCTTCTAGAGATTTGACTAGCATCGGACTACAAACATATGAATGTATTAGATCTAGGATTTCCTTATATCTATTATTGCTACTTGAGAATGGCTTCTTAACATTTTTACCAAGTGCACATCCTCTGCAAATTCCTTCATGTGTAGATTGTAGTTATGGCATTCCTTCAACCATTTTCTTGAGGAAAGGTAATGTTTGATAATTAAGATGAGCGTATCTTCTATGCCAAAGTTCATTGGGATTGACTTCATCATGTACAAGAGCTCCATCATTACATTCTAGTAGTCTATATAATCTTCCTTCATGAGTTCCAATAACTCTAGCATTCTCTATGTTGGAGTCTTTAGACCAAGATAGTACTTCATCATCTATAAAGGCTATTATATTTCCTTTGTCTTCTAGGAAAGATATAGATACAAGATTCTTTTCTAAACCAGGTACATATAAGACATTACTCAAATGAACATTGTTATCTGATTCCAATTTGATTGAGGCTTGACCAATTACTTTGACTGGATAAGTGTTGTTGTCTCCAAGTTCTACTTTGTGAGATGTCTTATTATCATTTAGATTGGAGATTTTGACCTGGTTTCCTGTCATATGCCCGGAAGCTCCACTATTAATTATCCACATGTCATCCTCAAGAGTTCTTGTAAGAGATTAATAGTGTAGATGATCTACCTTTTCATTCATGATTTATGTTGACTAATAGCTAGCCAAAATTTGACTTTGACTGGTCAAACATTGACTTTGACCCAAAATCTCAATCTTGACATTTTTTACTTCTAAGAGTGCCAATAGGTGCGCTAGAATAAGGCGCACTAGAATATCCTCTCCTTGAGTAAAGTATTCCATCATAAGGTGTTGGGAAAGAGGTTTTATGGTTTGTAGTTGTACCTGCTAGTAACCCTAGTGACAATGCTTTAGTAACTGCACCTGCTAGAAACCCTAGTGGCAGTTCTTCAACGAGCTTGATAATATTATGGCTTAACTTCCTTCCAGTGGTTAGACTAAATAAAGGAGGTGTGTGCCCATAACCTATTAGAAAAATGGGTGTGATCGTTTCACCATAGAGAATATAACAATATTGCCACCCAACCATAGGCACAAAGGCCACCCCCGAGCAACTTAACCTTGACAGACATAATAATCCTGGTAGCATGCCAATTTCCAACCAAGGCTAGAGCATCAAGCAAGGATAAACAAAGACCAAGAAGAAATTCCAAACCAATAACCCAAGACAAAGTCACTACTGCGACAGTTGCAATTCTCCTTCACTCATGCACACTTCTTTTCCTTATGGAATTGTGAGTCAATGAGTGACAAATGAGCTCTAGCTCCCTTTATTTATACTGCTCCATCTTAACTAACTAGTTCGACTCTCTTCTTGGGGGATAATAACTCAATATTAATTTATTCTATTAGGTTGACCTGTCTTTTAGGGTTATTATCCAAAGCTTTAGGGTTTCTCTTTCTTTCCATAATATTCTAGTCTCATCAAAGGTTACACGTGGAGGTTAATACCTCCCACAACTACCATAATATCAACATGATCCCCCTCACAATCCCAACATTTGATAGGTTGTTTCCTTATCATTTTTCACAATGCTTCTATTGTTCTAGGTTCAATTTGATTTGGTTGTCCCTGAGAACTATTTATAAAGGGCGGTGTCTTGTATCCTTTATTTCTTTTCTCTGTCTTACCTTTCTTCTTGTCAACCCAAGCTCTCTGAAAGGTTGATTGTCCTCTATGTTGATCATAAAGGTGTATGTCTCTTCTTGTCGCTTCCAAAGTCTTAGGATCATCATATTGTATCTTATCAATGAATATTGAAGGTAGACCACTCAAGAACCTTTGAATCTTGACCTACTCATCCTTGATGAAATCAACATACCTCAACATCTCTAGGAATTTTCTCTCATACTCATCCATGGTCATGATCCCAAGCTTGATTTAAAAGAAATCCTTCATCTTCCTATCGTAATAATGCTTGGAAAATTATTTCTTCTGAAAATTATTTGTGAACTGCCTCCAAGTGATTTTCTTCTCATCGATGTGTTTTACTTGCACAAGTCGGTCCAACCACATTGATGATGATCCCTTAAGTTGGTAAATTCAATTCTACCTTATGCTTGTGAGGAATAATTGTGTAATTGGAAGTATTTCCTCATCCCCAATAGCTAAGCCTATACATCCTCATCTTTATTGTGCTCACCATCAAAGGTAGGAGGTTTGATTGTTCTCATATCCCCTTTTAGTTTATCCATTCCAAACCTCCTCTTATGCTTTCTAACAAGAGATAAACTTGTACTATTTTCTACTCTTCTAATCGAGTGTCTTGGTGAGTGATGATGATGTCTCTCTTCTTATTCTACTTTTTTCTGTCAGTAACCTTAAGTCTGCGAAATGTGCATGCAACACAATTTGATAGACAAAACAATAATTCTAAAATTTTGGGAAAAGCATGTATATTTTTTCCCTTTAAGTGCACCATAAATATTCTCTCTGACTTCCTGTGAATTAGGTTGCTCAATTCACAATTCTCGCTATATATGTTTATTCTTTTATCCAAGATCTTTCTTATGATTACTTTCTTACTCAATTCTAAGTTCTAAACAAAAAATTTAGTCATTTGAATTTTGCTAATCCCCCCTTTTTGTGCACCTTTCATCTGAGCATCCAAACTACTAGTTACTACCTATTGAATTTTTCATTGTTTTCTCGTTTTAGCACTAAATGCTACAAGAATATTCTTTCTCATCATGTACACTTTTAGGGTGCCCAGATTCCCAATATAGCTCTATAGATTCCTTCTATGGTCCATGGGATTTCCATAGACTTCTCCTATTCCCTAAACTAGCTTTTGAGCAAGGAGCTGCAAAAACTATTTGTGGTGTCTTCAACACTTATAATTTCGAAAATTTGAACTCCTAAAAAAACTATTTAGGGCCTCAAAATGCCTCTGCAAGATTGTGACCTACAAAAACACTATAATATTCCAACACATTTTACTAATTAATGTTGGCATGGCCATTGATCTGGAATTTTGGGTCCACATGGCACCCTGAGGTGATGTCATGCCATCCCCTTGGCCACCTTGGCCCTACCTCGTCATCCCTTGCCTTCCTCTTTCTCTCCTCCATCTTCTTCCCTTCTCTTTCTTCTTTCATCCTTTACCTTTACACTGCATTTTACAAATATTTACTTATTTTTATTTTTTTAATTTACGAGCCCACCCATACCGACTGCCCACCTAGCACAAAACTAACCTTGGATGGGACAAGGGTCCCACCTTGAATATCAGACTTCCACACGACACCCTCTCATTGGTTTTGGGGATGGGTGGGTCCCATCCCGTGACACTTTTCCTTCATCACACAAAATCATTCCCACCCCAAATCTAATAGCATATTTCAGGGAATGATTGACGAAGAGAGATGCATTTCACATCGCCAACATGCGTTGGGTTAACACCCCTCCGTGATGTGAACAAAAAACCATCAATTACATGTGGTGCATTTTTATTGGTTTCAGATCGCCAAATATTTTTTGGAAAACCACTTTTTCGTTATGTGAAACCACTTGGGGTTTCAATTAATAATGTCTTACCTACTGCAGCACCCACGTCATCCCTCAACCTTCCATCGTGCACTGCAAACCCCACCACTGTGGAGATGATCTAACAATGGAGATGAGAGAAGATATACAATTGTGGTTCATTTCGCATTGTGAATTTGTCTAGAGGTTAAAAACACATCACAATGCAATACCACTTACCACCTGATGGTATGTGGCAACCCTTCATTGTTTTCGCATCACTAGCAAACTTTTGGAAATCGCTTTGCTAACGATGTGATAACACTTATGGTATTGGCCACCACTCCACTAATCACCTTGCCTCCATGGATTTTCAGCGTGCCACTGACTGCCACCATGGAATTTCCACCATGGTATTCCATGTCACCATTTCCAGGTTACCCAACACAAGGCCCCCATGTCACCACTGCCGTCGTCTACGGAAAAATCCCCAAATTTTCCAAAATTCAAAATTTTCTAAAAAAATGCCCAATTTCACAATTTTTGCTATGGTCACCATGAAACTCTGAAATTAAGCTTATTGTGGTCAATTCCGGCCCTATGCATTTCAATTCAACCCCTACACCCAAAATTTGACACTCCCATGTCAAATTTTCAATTAATTTCACTATAGAAATTGGAGATTTTTCCCAATTTCGCCCAATTTCACTCCAACTACTCTGTAATGTCCAAAATTCGACCAATTACAAACCCCAAAATGATAAAACTAATGTTAAAATTGAGGATTTCAACTTCTGGGCTCAATTCCCTCAAATTCTTCATGAATTTTCCCCCAATTTCATGAGTGTAATTTTGACAAATAAGTTGCAAACATCCTTTGAGCTTAATTCTACAATTTCATCTTCTATGTGTTGGGTCCAACCAATGCAGGTTCAATTGAACCTATGGCTCTGATACCACAATGTAACATCCCCAACCTCCAAGCTAAGTCATGCCACACAAAAAAAATTCTCTGATACCATTCATAATTACCATGCCCTACATATTCAATGAATATGCAATTCTAACAACATAAATGTATGCATAAATACATAAAAATATACCACAACATAGTTAACATAATTAACCACACATAAATCATCATAAACACATAAAAAACACTTATTTTTTAATTAAAACACCAACTGGTTTCATACCTCAGATGTTCCTCCCATCGATAGACTATGTGTTTCATTCCCTCTCAACAACAGGTCACCCTAAAGTTGGGGCTATGACTCCACTAGGGTAAAGGCTACCCAAGCCAAACTAAAGTCTGACAAACAACATAATAAAGGATAGGCCCATGTACCAACTATAAAAATAGTTCCTGCCCATAGCCTCTCATTCCCCACAACCTGTCCCACCACAAGAAGTGTACCCCTTCTCTGCTCATTAGTCCTTTAGTTGTCCCACTTCTCTTCGAGTTCTTCAACAACATGTCGACCATGAAGTCTTGAATCTATGTGGCCTTGGAAGACAAGGTTTCTCTAAGATTTACAACACCCATTAGGCCATCACACAGGGAAACTTATTCCCAAAAGTTCACTCACCCAAAGAAAATGCTCCATAGGCCTGACAACCTGCTTCTTCAACCCAAACCACCAAGGATTTGTTGGGTAACAACCAACTTGACTGCTCCCACTCTTCCAAAAATGGTACGGATGATGGATGGAATGAATGAGTGAATGATTATCTCCATTACACTAAGTTCCCAACATTGTATATACATGTTCATATCTTGACACTTGTCATTCTAGGAACTACCTTTAACTCCACTTGGTGATTTTTTCCCCCACTTAGGAACTTAGGATAAAAACATATCATATGACTTATGAATTGGGAATAATATTATTGTATTCTTTAGCTTAAGCCCCCTAGACTTAGCCCCTTTTCCTGTCAAGTCCTAGCCCCCTTTCCCTCTCGTGGAGTCCTAACCCCCCATGCTCTTATGTCTGACTTGGTCTGCAACAGTGATGTATTTTATTAATATATCTCAATCTGAGTACATATTACATTTGTTAGGCTCATTGGTCTTTCAACACATAGGCACCCTGGCCTAATCACATAGGTGCTCTGGCCTCAAAACATATATACAAAGGCACTCTGGCCCAAAACATCTTTGTTCACCAACCTATAAATAATATGTACATTTACAACTTAGGGTTCGGGTATTACATGGAGGTTCAACTTAGCCACAAGCAACAATATATAGGTGGTACTTCCACTTCAACATTAAATATGGATGTTACACTAATATATTACCAATGGTAGTTGAGGATTGATGTAATATTTCCCTCTTAGGTCTCTTCCCCTATACACTTACAACTATATATGGAAAATTTATCATTAACTTAGCTAAGGTTAATACCCCAACTACAAAAAAAATAATGCTAAGAAGTATGACAACGACAAAAGCTAATGTCTTTTTTCCATTTTGCATCATCATATTAACTTTTTTAAGCAAGTCTGGGTGACATCACATTCATGATAGCTAATAAATATGAGCATAAACATGAAATAATGTAATTCAATAATGTAATTCTAGTAATTTCATTATTCTCTAATCATGCCTTGACCTCGGGCTCTACACTAGGAATCCCACTAGACTGGATAACTAAGTAAATAATCGCATTAACGTAATATTTACATAACTTAATTGAAAATAGTCCAAAGGTTGCTAAATGAAATTTTATAGTCTCAAATACCAATTACCTTTAAATATTTGGAATTGTGATGAAGTATTAAAACAAATTCATGCTCTTCCCAAAAATATTTTCTTGCTTCATCATCACCATATGGAAATATTTTAACATTTTTTACTTTATTATAAAAATGGTGATACTCAACATATTCCATGAAGTGTTTCTAATTTGGCATGATCTAAGATTCTCTTCTAGTATATTTGTCCTACCTCTCTAATTTAACTATTCAAGTAGAAACTTGGTTTTACCTTTATAATTTTCATTATTAAAGTGAATTCTTATATGTTCTTAAATATAAAAACAATTTTGTAAATACCTCTATGTTTATAGTAAATTTTGATTCATATCATAATCAAATGTTGATTCACATCAAAATCAACTTCATTATGTGGTAATCTTCTTCCTTAATCAATATTAAAGAGAGCAATGTGGCATGATCTAACACTTTCTTCTAAAATATTTGTCCTACCTTTTTTAATTTTTCATGAATTCACATGTTCTTCAATACAACCAAAATTGTAGAAATACCTCTCTGTTTAGAGTAAATGTTAATTTTAAAAAAACATTTTAATAAAAACATTTATCTTTTATCATAGATATGGTTCAAATGTCTAACATCTTTGATTCTACTACTTCATCGATTTTATTCACATCTACAAATGTTATAAGCACTATGCATTTTCCTAATCCAATTTTAATTGAATTAGGTTGTCTTTAAATAACACATCCATTGTAAGGTTTTTGACTTTAATGGTTTATGTTTCCATATAATTGTCTTAAATGTTAAATAGTATTTTTTTTTAATTTAAATTTCTCAATGGATGAAAACTTAAAGAACAAACTTATATAATTTTAGTGTTTTTGGTTTGAAGGCTCATTACATCACGTGTAAAGCCTATAAATTTAGATAAACTCACACTCATATTAACTACGTCCATTCTTGAATATATAAAAGATAAATGCAAAAAACATAATATGAGACAAGGCCCAAAGTATGTCTAAAGAAGACTTTATATCATATCAATGGTGAGACTTGAGTCTGAATCCCAGTGTAGACTACATTAGTACCTCACTTTATGAATTTAACAATCCACCATTAACTTTTTAAATAGTGTCTTATTGCGGTATCAAGGTTTTCATGTCTTAATAGTTATATAATTAAATAAGAGAACATTCAATGACAAATAACATTGTGTTTATAGTAGGAAATATCTTTAAATAAAGAAAAACCCACTTTGAAAGTTATCTCAATCCCAACCAAAACCCCTAAAATTGTTATTTTTCACTCAATTAGTTTTTTTTTTTTTTTTTTTTTTT
>ML830228.1:14680-46171 GCA_009831015.1 Picea engelmannii | reverse complement strand
TTTATAAAGTAAACCCCAAAATCAATTATTTTTAAAAAAGTAAGATTTTTTATTTTATCTCAAACATTATCAATTTTCATGAAGACTTAGATATTTTATATAACTTCTTATGGGCTGGAGAGATATTCTCATTCACTCAAGGTTTTTTTGCTACAAGTTACCATAAAAACGACTTTTCACATCAAATGGGGATTGACTTACACTTTTAGGTGTTGTGCTCTAGATCCTTGATTGTGGTTGATTAGAATTAAATTTGATGTTTTTCATTAAAAATATTCTTATTTGGGTTGAAGAGATATTCTCATTCCCTTGGGGATTTTTGCCTTACAAGTTACCATAAAATCAACATTTCACATCAAATGGGGTTTGACTTACACTTTTAAGTGTCGTAGCTTTAGATCCTTGATTGTGGTTGATTAGAATTAAATTTGATGTTTTTCATTAAAAATATTAATGAAACTAATACATATAATGAATCAAGATCACAATTCATTTTGGAATAAAGAGAAATTTCATATTAACAAATGAGAAAAAGAGTTCTTAAATAAGTTTACATTTATCTTAATTTGGCTTAAAATATAATAAAACATTGATTTAATATTTCATTTAATTAGTCTTCTCATAAATGATTCAATCTAATTTGGATTATTGTTTATTTGTTGCCAAATTCCATTCATGTTATTTTTCCTTTAAAAGCTTGATATGAATAGTGACAAACAAAATATGATTTCCCCTAACCATCACAAGTAGTTTGGTTCAAATGATACATTTCTCTTTTAACATTGATTTCCAATCTTAGCTCAAAATTGAGGTCTAGTGCATATCCAACACAAGCACAAACAATCATTCACATGTAATAATATTTTTTTAATATAAGTATTTTCCTTCCAATAATAATAAACCGATCCATTTACTCTAACACAATCTCCTCTTAATAAACCCCATTCTTAATATAGAGTGAAAATAATAATGAAGGATTTTTCATATCACGCTCATATATGTGCCTAAACTAATGTACATATTTTACATATAAAAATAACAAAATACAATATATCATGATGATCCACACTATAATACAAGTATGTTGTGGTCCTTTGCACCTTTAATGACATCTTATATAATCATGATTACATTATTTCATCACTCAGATCAAGATCTTACAACAACACTAATTTACATTAATTGAGCACTATGCATAATCCCCTCATAATTGGTTGGCTATTATCATTGCAGCATCTAAAATTACATTTGTGAATCTACACTAATAGTGCTAAATTAATACTAATATTTGTCCATAAGCAATCCTTTATTGACATGTTAAAACTATTAATTGTTCACATTTACACTCTTAGATCTCTTATCCGTCACTAAGCAACTCCATGTCAAGTCACTTGCATTATCAACCAAATTAATGCTTCAACACAAACAACTTCACCCTAATGGAATGTGAGGCCCTAACTCATAATTTAAAACTTGGGAAACCCAAACTCCTAGTTAACAAACAATTCACACACTTAGAAAACCTTGACTTGTAAGTTGTAAGCATGTGGCTCTGAGGTTTAAAACTTGGGAGACCCAAACTCCTAGTTAAGAAACAATTCACACACTTAGAAAACCTTGACTTGTAAGTTGTAAGCATGTGGCTATGAGGTTTAAAACTTGGGAGACCCAAACTCCTAGTTAAGAAACAATTCACACACTTAGAAAACCTTGACTTGTAAGTTGTAAGCATGTGGCTCTAAGAAATCCCTCGCTAGCCCTTCCACAATCCTAGACTCTATGACCTCATTGTTTATGTAAGATTTCCTTGACACTTAGTATGTGATTTGAGTATGTACTAATTTTTTTAACAACAATATAAGAAAACACTAAGTCTTTATTATTTTACATGCACATAATCTTTGTAATATGATTATAAGGGGGGAAACCCTGACTTGTAAGTTGTAAATTTGAAGTGTTAAGGAATATATCACTCGTCATTCCATAATCATGCAATAAGATGTCTCACACTCCATGTGAGATTTCATTATGATTTTTTCCTTGGCATTTGAGTATATTTTAATGTTACATGCAAATCATGAACAACAATTTAAATAAAAATTGTTATTTTACTTACATAAAATCCTTGTAATACTATTGTAAAGAGGGATATAAGTTTTTATGAGAGTAATGATATTTCGTTCAAATCTCTCTTCATAATAGAAACACTTTTCATATTTTTTCCCCAAGGAAAACCTCGTTAGGAAATAAGGGATGTTTCCCCACATTCAAACACCTACTAGTATGGAACTAACCAAATGCTCAACAACATTTACAACAATCAATTGAGCTAGCCCCTTGGACTTAGAAACACTCTTAATATTAACCACATTTCAACACATTTTTTCTACCCAATAATAGTCAATAAGCATTCTCTAGTCAACTCTTCATTATGTTCTCTAAACTTTTTAGTTGTAATTTCAATTATCTTATATACACATTTTTTATGACATCTTAGTGTTTTGTTGTTTGAAACCCACATGCTTCTCCTTAAAAGGTATTAACCTCTAAATTGCAAATCAAGATTAAATCTTATGATTACACTTTCTTCATCTCCAAACAACATGATTGACATGTCCTCATCACAATGTAGCAACACAATCTTATTTCAGCATCCTAATCAATTCATCTACCAAATTTGAAGAGCTAAACTAAGATTACTATCCACCTATCCATTTTAGACAACTAAATTAAGATTTCATGTTAACATATTTAACTTTTTCTTTTTCTTCATATGCAAGTCACCTATTTGATTTTATTACTAAATTTTTAAAAGGCCTTAAAATTATTTAAAAAAATTTAAACTAAATTTTTAAAAATCCTTAAAAGTATTTAAAAAATTTAAAAGGCCTTAAAAGTATTTAAAAATCATAAAAGACCTTAAAAGTATTTAAAAATTATAATCTAATTAAGATTTTATCATAAAATACCTTAAAAATATTTAAAAATTATAATCTAAGTAAGATTTTTTGTAAGTTTAATAAATCATATTTACAACATGATTGAGAAGAGAAAATATAAATTATTATGACAACAATGACCTTTTGCTCAATATTTCTTCAAAATAAAAAAATATCCAAACCATGTGTTCCTCTAAAAAACCATCAATCTCTCAAAGAAAAAACAAAATTTAGAACAATCTTACTTTAACAAGATCACCATATTCTCATCACAATAATACAACATATGTAACCTTGCTTCAACATTCTTCTTTATCCATATACCCCTCATGTTAGAGAGTTAAATTAAGATTTCATTTAAATACATTTTTTATTATTTTCTGTTATTATTAAATTTTTAAGTTCGATACCTTAACTTAGACTTTGAAATGCTATAATGATTTATTTAAAAGTCCTTTTCATCTACAATGATTTCATTTAAATACATTTTTAATTATTTTATGTTATTATTAAATTTTTAAGTTTGATACTTTAACTTTTAATTATTTTATGTTATTATTAAATTTTTAAGTTTGATACTTAACTTAGACTTTGAAATGCATAATGATTTATTTAAAAGTTTTTTTTATCTATAATTTTATTTGATGTTTGATTATTATAACTAAATTTTTGAATGACTTATTATTTTTAAATGATTCTTTTTTATTTTACTAAAATTAAAAATCAATCTAATTTATCAATTAGCAACAACCACTTTTATGTAAAAAATGGTTGATATAAGTTGATCGATGCCATTTTCCACCTTTTTAAATTAATGGCGCTGTTGTAGCTAGTTGATAACCGACATGCCTTCCAAACCACCATTAATATATTAGTACATAATTAATGTATTAATTAATTATTATATTAATGTATATAAATTAATGAGATCTATTAATGTAATGTATTACATTAATCTAATAGATAATAATAATGTATAAATGTAATCTATGAATTAAAATATTACGTTACATTAATATATAATGTAATTGATTAATACATTAATAGTGTAATGTATTAATTAATTAATTAATTTATACATTTTTAATTAATACATTGCAAAAATATTAATAGAGTAATAAAATAATACATTAAAAATGTAATTGCACATTGATATATGTATTAATATAGTGTATAAATTAAAATATTAATTTACATTAATAATATATAAAATAATTTATTAATTGAATGATACCTTTATAATGTAATGTGTTAATTAATATATACATTAATGTATAATGTAAAGTATATTAATTAATTTATACATTAATATATTAAATATAATATTAATAATGTATTTATTAATATTATTAATCACTAAAATATAAATACTATTTTTATATTAAAACATTAATATTACAGAATTGATACATTAAAAAATATCAATACATTATTAAAATATTAATACCTTAATAAATACATCATTAAAGTATTAATTCATTAATAATAAATAATCAAATATTAATACCTTAATAAATACATCATTAAAGTATTAATTCATTAATAATAAATAATCAAAGTACTAATTAGTTAATACATAAATAATACATTATTAAAGTATTAATACATTAATAATGTAACTTATAATGTAAAGTATTTATTAATTAATACATTAATTAGTTTATACATTAAATACATTATTAATAATGAATATATTATTATTAATATTATTAAGTAACATTAAGTATTAATTAATTAATACATTAATTAGTTTATACATTAAATACATTATTAATAATGTATTTAATAATATTATTAATACATTAAAATATTAATATTAATATTTATAATAAAACATAAATATTGATATTAAAAAAAAAATTAAAGAATTGATACATTAAAAAAGTATTACATTATTAAAGTATTAATATTTTAATAAATACATTATTAAAGTAATAAATACATTAATACATTAGTAATACATTATTAAAGTAATAATACATTAATACATTAATAATACATTATTAAAGTATTAATACATTAATACAATAATTTATAATGACCATGCTTCAGTATGGTTGGTCATGATCATCACTAACTTTGGTAGAACTTTGTTGACTTTGGGAAGGAAAGGTTCACTATGGTTGACATGGTTAATTATGGTTGATCATGACCA
The DNA here is from genome assembly GCA_009831015.1 of Picea engelmannii. Lineage (NCBI taxonomy): Eukaryota > Viridiplantae > Streptophyta > Pinopsida > Pinales > Pinaceae > Picea > Picea engelmannii. The sequence goes on along the minus strand of ML830228.1, from coordinate 41,077 downwards.
TGGTTAACTTCCATAGACCTTCATCGTGGTTAACTTCTGTAGACCTTCATTATGGTTGACGTTTACTATGGATGAACTTCATTATGGTTGAACTTGGTTGACCATGACCATAGTTGACTCTAGTTGACCATGGTTGACAATGGTTAACCATGTTTGACAGTGGTTGTCCATAAATGATCATGGTTAGTCATGACCATAATTGACCAAGACTACGGATGACATTTAGATAGTGAAATTTGGAAGTGTTTGTCACATTATGAGGACATGATATTCACATAAGATTGTGACAATGAAGCTATGTTGATGGCATTGTGATGATGAGGCTATGTTCATTAGATTGCGACAACAAGATATTTGCATCACAATATGATGACAGGATATTTGCATCAAATTCCAATGATGGGGCTATGTTCATCACATTGCGACAACAATATATTTGTTTTCACATATTGATGACGATGGGGATATTGGGACAAGGGTTTTAGGTTCATCACATTGCAATGACATGTCATTTAAGTAAAGATTGGCAATGTGATGAACATAAATGTCGTATGTTCATCGTAGAAATTCGTTGACTTTGGGAAGGAAAGGTTCACTATGGTTGACATGGTTAATTATGGTTGACCATGGCCATGGTTAACTTCCATAAACCTTCATCGTGGTTAACTTTCGTAGACCTTCACTATGGATGACCTTCACTATTGTTGACCTTGGTTGACCATGGTTGACTGTGGTTGAATATGGTTGACAATGGTTAACCAAGTTTGACAGTTGTTATCCATAGGTGACCATGGTTGGCCATGACCATAGTTGACCAAGACTACGGATGACATTCAGATAGTGAAAGTTGGAAGTGTTTGTCACATTATTACGACATGATATTCACGTAACATTGCGACGATGAAGCTATTTTGATGAAATTGTCACATTGTCAATATGGTTATGGCCAACCATTGCCAACCATGGTCAATGGTCATGGTCAATATCGTTGTGTTCGTCACATTGTGACAATATGGATATGGCCAACCATGTTCAACCATTGTCAATCATGGTCAACCATAGTCAACCATGGTCATGGTCAATCAAGGTCAACCATATTTATGTTCGTCACATTGCGACAATATGGTTATGTTCGTCATATCGTATGTTCAGTGTATAAGGCCAGGTTCATATGTTATTTTTTCACATTATGACGATAGAATATTTGTGTCACAGATGGTGAGGATATGTTCATCACATTAGGACGACGAGGTTTTGTTCATCACATTGCAACAATATGGTTATTTTCATCACATTGTGATGACGAGGTTATGTTCGTCACATTGCAACAATATGGTTATGGCCAATCATGTTCGTCACATTGCGACAATATGGTTATATTCATCAAATTGCGATGATATGGTTATGACAAGACATGCACGTCACATTGCGAAAAATATTTTTATGGCCACTCATGTTCTTCATGTCGCGACAATATTGTTGTGTTCATCAAATTGTGACAATATAGTTATGGCCAACCATGTTCAACCATTGTCAACCTTGGTCAACCATAGTCAACCATGATTATGGTTAATCAAGGTCAACCATATTTATGTTCGTCACATTGCGATAATATGGTTATGTTCCTCACATCGTATGTTCAGCATATAAGGCTAGGTTTGTAACATTGCAACAATATGGTTATGTTCGTCACATCATATGTTCAGCGTATAAGGCTAGGTTTGTCACATTGCGACAATATGGTTATGTTCGTCACATTGCAAGGGAGGGGATAATTTCGCCAAATTACGACGACAAGATATTTGCATCACAATATGATGACAGGATATTTGCATCACATGCCAATGATCGAGCTACGTTCAGCACATTGCAATGAAAATATATTGTTTGTCACATATTTATGATGACGGGGATATTGCGACGAGGGGTTTATGTTCATCACATTACAATGACATGTCATTTAAGTAAAAAGTGGCAATGTGATGAACATAATGTCGTATGTTCATCATATGTCAAATGGATATGTAATGAAAATAAATGTTGTATGTTCATCACATAGCGATGACCAGATATTCATTTCGACAATGGGGCGATGCTCATCACATTGCAACAATATTGTTATGGTCAGTCATGTTCATCACATTGTGACAATATGGTTATGTTCGTCACATTGCGATAATGTGGTTATGGCAAGTCATGCTCATGGCATTGCAACAATATGGTTATGTTCATCACATTGAGACAATATGGTTATGGCAAGTCGTGTTCATCACATTGAGAAAATATGGTTATGTCTGTTAAATTGTGAAACTCGATGCAATGTTCGTCAAATTGAAAGACTCAACACTATGTTCGTCACATTGTAACAACAAATCGTTTAACGAGTTACAGTTATTATAAGAGCATTGATAACAAATCATATGGATCTTTGTAGATGATGAGTTATATTGTTTATTATAGATGATAATTTATGGATCTACTTGATTTATACATTATAGATGATAATTTATATTTTTCCTAAGAACATTTAAAGGAAATCAACTTGTTTTACCAATTGCAGATGACAACTTATACTAATTCTAAAGACATTGATAAAAAATCAACTTAAATTTGTTGATGAGTTATTATTGTTATAAGGATTTATTATTGCTACAAGTCTCCTACCCATAGAAAACTTTCATTCAAATCCATATTCTGAAACCATTAAAATAAAGTGTCATGGTCATTTATAACTATATAAACTATATTTTTAATTATATATTATATAGTTAAAAAAAATCTAGAAATTTTTAATATATAAATAATTAAAATAGTGTTTATTATTATTTATTTTTTTATTTTTTTTTGACAGAAACGGTTAGAGGGATTTTGTATTAATAACAGTGGACATGCCACTGGGTTCAATACATTAGTAAAGATTTGCTTGAAATCTGGAAAACTATTGCTTGAAGATCCTAACTCGGTACCCAATCGTGGAAACAAAACTATTTCAGCGAGCCTGAACGGCTTCGCGTCATTACATCATTTCTTGCCTGGAATTTTTTTTTCTTTTTTGAAACCATTTTCCATTCAATGCTTTGGTCCATAGATTGACTGTCCATCGGGCCTAGAGGGTCTTCCTTGTCCGCTAGGTCTACCCAGCGTGAGGTCTGGGGTTTTGGCTAGGTGGGCGACTTGGGAGTGGCTTCTGCCTGATCTTTCCCCTTAGCAAGGGGTTTGATTTCAGCTTCAGCTTCTGCTTCTTCTTACGCTTCATGGGCCTTGCTTTCATAGCGTGGTTCCGATGATGCCCCTGTCCACCAAGTGGGTCTTTTACTTTTGGACGACCTTTTTTTCCCGGGTGGTTTTCCACAACTACAGGCTAAGTGCCCCATTTCGAAGCAGTTCCTACACCTGAAACTGAGATTCTCATAGTCAAGGATTTGGGTCCTTGAGTAGTCCTTACCTTGAAGAATTATTTCAGTTGGGAAATCTTTGGAGAAATCCATTTCAACGCAGATTCGAGCGAAGGTGGAGAGGGATGGCTTGGATTTTGGACTTCTACAGAGGAACTTGTCGAGGCCATTGCCAATAGAATTAAGAGACTCATCCCCCCAGAAATGCAGGGGCAAGTATGGAAGTCTCACCCAGACTGGAGTTGAAGAGATACAGTCTGTGGAAGGGTCGAAGGCAGGGGTCCATAGCTGCATGGGCAGGCCTGCTCTGCCCTAGAACCACGACCCGGAGTTAAACACCTTGTCTCTATCGCTTGTAGAATTGAAAACTACCAGAAAAAACCCTTTTGCACAGGGGCAGGTAATGACTTCTCCCTGTAAGAGCGGGTACCATTCGGAAGAGATCCAGGACAGCAGATCCGACAAATTGGGCCAGTATCCGTTAAACCTGTAAACTAGAGCATGCCTGCTGTAATGACAAGCATGAGTTAGGGCTTCCATCAGCATTTGAATAGAAATTGTCGGAGCTTCTGGAACTACTGCATGCAGCCCAGATGGGCGGCCTTGACGAGAGGTAACCTCAGGGGTCGTTGCATGCAGACCGGAGAGAATACCCTAGCGTGAAGCCACCTCTTTAAAGGAGGGGGTTGGAGCTAGTGAGATCGCTGCCGACAGAGCACCAGGGGGAGTGCTTGCATGAGAGGGCGGCCCGGAAGAGAGAGTCGTGTCCGATGAAAGGAGACCAGCAGCCGCCACCGCAACCGCACCAGGAGAGGCGCTTCCTTGCTTTGAAGAGATTGATGGGGCCGCCATTTGGAGCTTAGTCGAGCCTGCAAGGGGAGCTGCTACAACTGCGCTGGAGGATGGGGAGGGCAGGAGGCCACCGGGTCAGCGGCCTATAGGAGATCCAGGAGCGCGGTAGTTCCAGGAGCGTGAGGGTTAGAGTTTATTACTATTATTACATTGAATAGAAAAATAAATAAAAAAATAAAAAAATAGTTTATTACTATTATTCCATTAAGAAATACATATTTAATAGAAAAATATAAAAACTAAAAATATAATTTATATATACATATTATTTTATTAATAAATATTTGAAAAAATCTAAATATAAAAAATTTGAAGTTTTTTTCAAAATTAAATATATTCACAATTTTTTAAAAGATAAAATAACAACAATTCAACTCGGTTAAAATACATTAATACACTATTAAAATAATATATTAATAAAGTAGTAATACATTATAAAAGTATTAATATATTAATATTAATATAAATTAAAGTATTAATTTATATCAATGTACAATGTAACATATTAATTGATTTTTAAAATTAAAAAATAATCAAAATTTGTAATGATAAAATTTCATTTAATCAAATTAAATTAGAATTTTTAACAAAAATTTTATTTAATTTAGAAAATAATTATATTGTAAAATGATTAATTTTATTTACAAATAACAATTACCTTTAAAAATTAAAATTATATTTAATTAATTTATTAAAAATTTAATTAAAATTATATTTAATTAACTTAAAACTAAATATATTTAAATTTTTTTAATTTTTTAAAGATTAATTTTTTTTTCAACCCGGACCCTATAATCACGGAATGTTTTAATCACGGAACCTATAATCACAGAATGTTTTAACCCAGGTTAATGAAAAATCGATGTGTTATTTCAAAAAAACAAATGGTTAGGACTCAGAATCGAACCCTACGCCGTGTGCAAAGACTCCAAGTAACCAAAAACAAAGGCTAACGACGCCAAAGCAGTACTATTTTTAAAATTTACACCAAATGTTAAAATATTACATTCGCATCCATTTACTTCTGCGTCCCCGAGTTAAAATCGTTCTTGGCTGGAAGCTCACAGCTTAAGAAAAACGAAGCGTGAATTTCTTCCACGGAAGACCGTCGCCTTTCTTCACAGAAACCATTAAATAATTATATTTGTAACAAAGAAAGGTCGTTTCTTCTTTAGCTTGAGATTTTTCCAGTCGTCACCAGCATTATTTCAACCATCGAATGGTTCTCTGTTAAATAAAGAAACCTCTGTTGCCCGACTATAAATATTAATGAGTAGATGTGATAACTTCTAATACCGAAAACGATTTTTATAGACGAGAAAGCGTTAGTCGTCTTACTGCAGAAATTGTTCCATCGATTGCTTTAATTTAACTCATTCACGGTTTTTCTAAACGAAAAAATATTTATCGCCTGATTTCAATTACCTTGTCATCTACCGATTCATTTTAAAGAAATTCTTCGCTTAAACAAAAAGATGTTGTTCCCTTAACAAACAAACTATTGCTCCATTTTAACCGCTAAATTCCTAAGAGCATGTTTCAGAGCTAAAATTTGAGAGTATGTTGCTCCATTTTAACCGCTAAATTCCCAACAGCATGTTTCAGAGCTAAAATTTGAACATGTTTTGAACGCCATTCGCGAATGCTTTATTCAAACCAAAGATTGGACTTCCATTGCCGGAAACACACAAATGCTTCATTCAAACAACAAATTGGATTTCCATTACTGGAATAGAACACGAATGCTTCATTCAATCAACAGATTGGATCTTCATTACCGAAAATGCATTCTTTATGACAGAAACACATGAATGCTTCATTCAAAAAACAGAATGGATTTTCATCACTGGAAAGATACACGAATGCTTCATTCAAACCACAGATTCCATTACTGGAAAGACACACGAACGCTTCATTCAAACAACAGAGTGGACATTCATTACCTGAAAGGTATTCTTTATTTCGCCGCAAGTGTAACCCTATAAATTACAAGCATTTCAACCGTGGAAACTCGTCCGTCTTCAACCACAAAACCTTTTAGGCCAGGTAAATGCAAATTTTATGCAGCCTTTTGCTTCATTTATACACTTGTATACTTCAACCTTTTTATCATAATAAATTTGAACCATTACGCCTTAGACAAATACAATACGAACCGAACAGAAGATTAATTAAAACGCCCACACAAATGAAACGGCGACAGTTCACATCCACGCGGCCATATTCATCCGTCAAGTTTCTTAATCACTGTTGTTATTTCTTAATCACTGTTGTTATTTTTTAATCACTGAACAATCAATTAATTTTTTAATCTTATTTAGTAAATGTGAAAAAGTAATCACATAAACGTACGTTTTTATAAATGAGCAGAACTTAATTGATCAAAATCTCATCCATTGATTAGAGAGGACGACGAAGAATATGTGAGCATCTTCAATTGTCAACCCTAAAATTGAAATTTATGATTAAAAGGTTGATTAATCCACCGATTCCAATAGGGGGACACCTATCAACGTAATTAATAGAGCCATTGCGATGTTGTGTTGGAAGGCACCAAAAGGACACATGAAGGATTCATTAACTTTTGTAGTTGAAGCTTTGATTAAGGAAAATGAACCGATTCATCCAACCTACGGAAAAACATGATAAAGTTTTGGCGCCTGGTATGAGAAGATGCAACTACACATAGGTCGGGACCAAGGGTCCCACAACAAGAATTGAAAAGTTTACTAACTAAGTTTAGTTCAATTTAAGGCCTCACCATTGCTAGATTGATTTAAAACCTTTTGTGGTAGTGGAACCATATGATCATCCATTTGCATTGTTTGAGGAAGTTCTTGAGAGGCAAAACGCTGGAAGAGCATCAAATGCATTGGAAAAATAGTTGCTTCTATAAATATTAAAAAAATGAGATCTGTAAACACCTTCAAAGAAGAACACTCAAATGCAGTCCAAAATAGTAGAAGAGTATACTATGGTAATATAATCAGAATAACCAAACGTCACAAAGAGAGAAGTTTGAGCAGTTATAATAATTAAGTCACATTACAACTTGTAGATTTTTTAGTAACTATGAAGGTTGCCCAACAGGCCTATCTTATCACTTCTTGTTGGGCTCTAAGTTTAGTTATTCAAATATGTCCTTCCTGTTGTTTTAGGACAGCAAACAGGTTTGTTTAATTTTGCCAATAAATCTGCCTTCCACTGATGGTTATATGGTCTTTTAAGATGCCATTGCAAGTGGTTTTAGTAATTGAATGTTGGCACACGCAAACCTCAAAACATATAGCACTCCTTTAGGATCTTAACAAGCTCCTATTGTTTATTTAAACACTAAGCATCCATGAAATTTGAACACAAGTATTTTTGGTTAACATGACCCTAGTTAAAACCCCCCCGGGGAAAACCAGTATAGAATGAAAATGTATATATGTGATGTCTCAAGCATGGAATACAACAAGTAAACAAACACAATGGAACTTGTACAAGTAGAAATCTCCTCTCAAGCTTGGCTAGTAGGTTCCATGAAGAATGTGCCTAAGCAATTGTGCCTTCTTCCTTGTTGCCTATTCCATTGAACTGATGTGCCCTTGATCCTCCCTTGGCCAATGAAGAAACCATTACACACAAACAAGCTCCTGTATGCTACCTCAACAATGAACCACTCAGATCTGCGATAGTTCAAGTAACATTAGTCCTTGTTAAGCTTGTGCCCTCCTCCAAGAGTGTGCCCTCCACCAAGCAAGAACTCACACCACAAAAGAATGAGACCCTAAGCATCCTTTCACCCTCCGTGAATGAAGGCGCCCAAGCTTCCCTCATCCAATGCTTCCATTATCCTCTCAATGCTCCTCTCCAAACTCTCCAAGTGAACAATTGAGTGAATTCGCCTCCAAATTCCCTATGCGCCCCTCTTAAACCATCCATAAGGAAACCTAGAGATCAATGGCCTAGATTACTCCTAGCCAACTCTAATCAATGTGTGAGATCATCTCAAAAGAATATCACTTAAAAACCCACTTTGGGTTAAGTTTCCTAAGTTCACATTATGTCCCTCAATTCACCCACAAAGTGAATTAATTGTCGCTTTTTACTTAAGTGACAAATTCCACCTTTTTGACTTAGGATAAAGTCAATGTGGAATTAGACATAAAGTACAAGGTACATAGGTACAAGTATTTCCCTCTTGTGGTTAGAGACCCACAACCACAAGGGGATCACTTCCCAAGGTACAACAAAAATCAACACAACTACACATGGATTTCAATGACAAAACACTCAAGTGAGTCTTCAGTTAATATACGTTGGTATCACGCATGATTGATTGAGGGCACATGCAAAAACTCGAGAAGCATTTGAAAGTGACTACATCGACACCTAGTTCAGCGACTCTTCAATGAAAACGAATCTTATGCCGATTCGAATCCTAATAATTTTGGTGCACTTCATTGTTTCACTTTATTCAATCAACATCACCAATAATCACCACAAGAACACAGCCCATTTTTGAAATCATAGAAGAGGTAGTACCACTTTGTGTGTGTGGTGTAGCATTTGGAAGCTCCTACATGCACATGAGGATGAGAGATGCAATCTTCATGCAGAGAGAAAACCAATATTCCCTCTTATCAAAGTTGAGAATTCCTTCATCATTAATGCACACTAAGGTATATCTAAGATCTCTTTGTTATGTGCTAACCGGGACAAAAAATTGATTAGTTCTGGTAGGACGTTTGCATTACTCTTCTTAGGGAAAAACCAACCAAGAGATGAATTAGTAAAAGTAAATGCATCTGAGATGATATGAGTGAAGGTCTGTCATATCTGATAGAAAACTACTTAATGAGTCAAAATGTGAATGGTGCACTCATAATAAAGAGATATGTGTTCCCATATACAATAGTTAAATTATAAAAGAAGAAGACTTCAAATCTGACAGGTCATGACAATCCAAATTTCTAATGTAGTAGAAAACTGTACATGTCAGGCTATGGAGATGGATTCAACATGACAAGTACTTAAAATGAATAAAAGGAAAGTTAAACCAAGTAGGCGATGTGCCTTCTTTTCACATCTATTGGTAGATTATGAAAAGAAGCCACTTGAAGAATAAACAACACTCTGGAACTGTTGAAATATTGTCATTGTGAAGAATATTCTAATTATAATTGAGTTATTTTCTTATAGATCAAATCCCCTTTTGTGGATTGATCATGTTAGGCTTTGTATAATACCAAATCCCCTTTTGTAGATTGGTCAAACCATGTTTATATGGTGGTAATTGATAACTCGACCCCTAGGACTAATTAAGTGGTTCTAACCACTAATTGAAGAAGTCGGCCCTGCTTGTTGAAGAGACACAACCCTAGCACCTCCAAACTAGTATAAATAAGAGTGGATGATGCCTCATTCACTAAATCACTCAAGTCACTCATCTAGTGTGCAAGTATTGAAGGAAGTCGCAGTTAGAAGAAGGGGAAGAGAGACGTGCATGCTTAGTGTTGGATTATCTTTAGGATTTTGGTATTTCCCTTGGCATTATATTAGCAATCTATATTAAATAAGTTTTTGTTGGGTTTTCTCTCCCATGAGGGTTTCCCAAGATAAAATGCTGTGTACCTTGTGATTGTGTTTCTCTCAGTGATCCTATTTTTGCTATTATTTTTGAAAAACATTAAAACTTAATATGGTATCAGAGCTAAACTAAAGAGAGCACCTTTCACTGGGTGATAAAAAATGACATTGTTGTCGTACAAGAAAATTAGGGATTTTGTTGGAAGGGATTTTTTGCCTGAAAACCATCTAGAAAAGTGTGCCCTATCCTAGAAAATTCATTGGCAGCTTGAGCGCACCTTTTCAGTGGCCAGAGCCTTCGAAAAATCAAACCCTAGTTTTGACTGGTACTAGAAAACTAGAAAACCAGAACAAGTACCAAAAGTACTAGTCTAGATTTTCGTAGGTCAAGTTTCAAGGGGTAAAACTTGAATTTTTTTAAGTCTGACAGCTCCAGCCTAGTGCATCTCCTGGTAAGTTCAAAATCAGTTTCTGGGCACTATCAGTTTTTGGTCATTTTCTCAACTCCAAGTCAAGATGTCTGCAAGCACTAAGCTTGTTGACAAGTTAGAAGGTGTGGAAAAATTTTGTGCCTAGAAGTACATAATTGGACTCTTTATTGAAGAGAATGACCTAGAAAAAATCATAAAAGAAAATGTGTCATAACCCGAACAAGAAGCAGCCAAAGAAAAGTACAAGAAGGATATGGTTAGGGCCAAAAGGATCATTGCAGATTCCATTAAAGATCACTTCATCCCTCAAGTGTCTTCTAAGAATACTCCAAAATAAATTTTTGATGCCCTAACCATAATGTATGAAGGAAAGAACATCAACCGGAAGATGAACTTGAGAACCCAACTCAAGAGTACAAAGATGCAGTAAGGAGAAATTGTTCATGACTATTTCTCTAGGGTTTCTCAATTAAAGGAACAACTAGAAGCAATTGGAGACAACCTAGATGAATATGAACTTATAACGATAGCTCTTAATGGTCTCACAAGACCTTGGTATGCATTCATCCAAACTATATGTGCAAGAAAAGAAAAACTAGATTTTGATAGCTTATGGAAAGAATGTGTTCAAGAAGAAGCACGAGTGGAAAACCAAGAAGTTGTACTATTAAGGGATGAAGATCAAGCCTTAGCTATTGATACTAAGGGAGGAAAGAAAAGGTCTCATTTCCAAAAGGAAATCGATCTGCATAAGAAATCTCACTCTCCAAAGAGATTCACCCACTCTCATAAAGAATCTCACCCTCCAAGGATTTTCCAGAAATATTAGAAGGGGCAAAGAAGAGAAAAAGATTTCTCCTCTTATCAATGCTATCATTATGATAAGTTAGGACACATTGCTAAGAACTGTTCTTCCATAAGGTAAGAATACAAGAAGAGAAATAGCAAAAGACATCATGCCCATGCAGTTGAAGATGATGAGCCACCTACAAAGATTACTAAAGAAAAGATTGAAGACTATGTTTTATTCTCTGCCCTCTCAGGATCTGTGACACTTGTAGAGGATACTTGGCTCATAGATAGTGGTGCTTCTAAGCACATGATAGGTAAGAGAGACATTCTCTCTAGCATTACAGAAAATGAATTTCCCTAGAAAGTCTCACTTGGAGATGACTATCAGTACCCTATCAAAGGAATGGGAGAATCCAGTTACAAAGTAGATTCGAGAACTCCGATGAAGATGAAGGATGTATTGTATATACCAGGTTTGACAAAGAACTTACTTTCTATATGAGCCTTAGATAATAAAGGGTTCATGGTTCCATCTATAGATGGTGAAGTTCTTATGTGGCATAAAGGAAAAACCATAGAAGATGCAATTGTTATTGGAACCGAAGAAGGTGGCCTGTAAAAGTTAAAAGGCCACTCAGATGCAGCCTTGACTCACTCCACTGAGAGTCCATGTGAACTTTGGCATAGAATACTAGCTCATATCAACTACAAAGCCTTACCAGATGTAAGCAAGGTAGTTACAAGATTACCAGAATTCAAGGTTGATCATGAAGGTGTGTGCAAGGGATGTGCACAAGGAAAGAATATAAAGAATCCTTTCTGAAAGAGAGACAGTAAAGCATAAGGAATCTTGGAGCTCATCCACTTAGATGTATGTCGCCCAATGCCATCAGCCTCTCTAAGTGGGTATGTATACTATGTTTCATTTATTGATGATTACTCTCGCGAGACTTGGGTTTATTTCTTGAAATCCAAAGATGAAGTACTCAGAAAGTTCACGGAATTCAAAGCCTTGGTAGAAAGTATCTCTAAAAGAAAAATTAAGATACTCAGGTCAGATAATGGAGGAGAATACACCTCAAAATAATTTGGAAGATTTTGAAAATATTTTAGGATTAAGAGGAAGCTCATCACTCCCTATAATCCTCAAAAAAATGGTGTAGCAAAAAGAAATAATAGAACAATAATGGAAGCAGTGAAGACTATGATCCATGATCAAGATCTTCCAATGCACTTATGGACTGAAGCAGCAAGAACAACAGTCTATGTCCAAAACAGTTTATCCCATAGTGCACTTGGATTCAAAACCCTAGAAGAAATGTTCTCTAGAAAGAATCCATAAGTAAGCCATCTCAAAATATTTGGTTGTCCAGTGTTTGTACACATTCTGAAAGAAAGGAGAACAAAGTTGGACCCTCCAAGAAAGAAGGGAATATTTTTTGGATATTGTGAGGTCTCCAAGGCCTTCAGAATTTACATACCAGGTTACCATCATATTGAGATCAACAAAGATGTAACCTTTGATGAATATGCAACACTTAAGAGATAAAGGAAGTGCCATCTTGAAGAAGTATATGAAGAAGAACCTGTAGCTCCCAGAGTTGCAGAACCTGTGAAGGAAGTTACAGTTTCCCCTGATGATGATATTCCAAAAAATGAAGATATGATAGAATCTCAAGAACCTCCCCAGATGATGATCTCTCACAAGAGAAATCCAGCTTGGACAAGGGAACTTATTCAATATGGAGAGAAGTATGGTTCCCCAGAAGGAACCATGAGACATATCAAGAAGCCTAAGACATTCTCTAGTTATATGGCCTTGATGTGTGATCTCATAGAGAAGGAGCCTACTTACTTTGAAGAATTCATTCAGAAGAAAGAATGGGCGAATGCCATGACAAAAGAATACCAATCCATTATAAAGAATGATATATGGGAAATAGTTCCAAGAAAAAAATAACAAAGATGTGTTATCTTCCAAATGGCTATACAAGATAAAACATGTTGCAGACGAAAGTATTGAAAAATACAAAGCAAGATTTGTAGCTCGTGGATTTTCTCAAAAGGAAGGCATTGATTATGAAGAGATATTTTCTCCTGTAGCCAGATACACTTCTATTAGAACAATCATAGATCTCACAGCCAATATGAAGTGGAAGTTACACCAAATGGATGTGAAAACAACCTTCTTAAATGGTGTTATTGAAGAAGAAGTGTATATTGAACAACCCCAAGGGTTTGAAGTTGAATACATAAAGACTCATGTCTGCAGGTTGAACAAAACTATGTATGGATTAAAACAAGCTCCTAGAGCTTGGTATGGAAGAATTGATAGTTTTCTGACGAGCTTGGGCTTTACCAAGAGAAAATATGATTCTAACCTTTACTTCAAAGTTATGAATGATGACCCAGTTATATTGTTGATGTATGTAGATGAATTTTTATTAACTGGAGAAGAAAAGCTCATCACAGATTGTAAGAAGAAGCTCGATGCAAAGTTTGAGATGAAATACCTAGGACTGATGCATTACTTATTAGGTCTTGAAGTTTGGCAGAGCCCAGAGAAGATCTTCCTTAACCAAGGGAAGTATGCAGTTGAAATACTAAAGAAGTTTGAATGTAAAGCCATGAACACACCCATGGAAACAAAGTTGAAGCTCCTGGTAGATACTTCGTTAGAATTGATTGATGCTACTCTATACAGACAAATTATTGGTTCATTTATGTATCTGACGAATACCAGTCCAGATATATGTTTTTTTGTGAACACCTTGAGTCAGTATTTGGTAGAAACCAGACATGTTCACCTTGTAGATGCAAAACATGTGATGAGATACCTTAAGGGTACATTGGAATATGGTCTATGTTATATTGGATATCATGACTTCAGATTGTATGGATATACTGTTTCAGATTGGGCTGGAAGTGTTTCTGATAGAAAGATCACTTCAAGATGTTGTTTCAGTCTGGAGTCAGCCATGAATTCATGGTAGGGTAGGAAGCAATCTAGTATTTCTCTCAACACGACATAACTAGAATACATTGCAACATGTTTCGCCAGTTGTGAAGCCATATGGCTTTGAAAGTTGTTGATAGGTATATTCGATCTAGAGATGGAAGCCACCATGATTCTATGTGATAACCAAAGTTGCATAAAGATGGTAGAGAACCATGTGTTCCATAATAAGTCGAATCACATAGAAATATGGTATCACTATATTCGTGATATGGTGCAGAAGGGATCCATAAAGATCCAATATGTTGGCACAGATGAGAAGGTTGTGGATGTGTTGACCAAGCCTCTATCTCGTGTGAAGTTTGAGCACTTCCGAGACAATATTGGTGTTGTCTGAAAGGACCTATATCGAAAGGGGGAGTGATGTTGATGATACTATGGTATCCTGACCAACAATGGGTATCTTAGTTAGGATTTTATATCCTAGGGGACTAATCATCCCTGGACAGATATCGAAGGTCTGGTAAGGATAGTCTATTAGAGTACCTATGCATGTATATTCCAACTGTGGTCAGTAGTGGCAGCTCCATTAGGATTTTATATCCTAGGGAATCTTTTGATTCCTGGGCAGATCCTGAAGGTCCGGTAAGGATGGTATGTCAAAGTACCATGTGGTAGATCTGTTAGGATTTTACATCCTAGGGAATCGTTTGATTCCTGGGAAGATCTCAAATATTTGGTAAGGACGGTCTGTCAGAGTACCACAAAATGTTGTTGTTGCACCTGCCTAATTATATTGCCATATGATCATGATGTTGATGATGTTATCGCAACCTCATGTTGATGATGTTGATGATGTTTCTATCTCAGCCTCGTTCTGATGATGTTGATGATGTTATCTCATCCTTGTGTTGATGATGTTGATGATTTTGCTATCTCAGCCTCGTGTTGATGTTGTTGATGTTGTATCAACCTTGTACTATTGATGATGTTGTATCAGTCTTGAACTGATTGATGATGATGTATTAGTGTTATACTAATTGATGTTGATGCAGATGATGATGATGTTACTCCAGCTCCATGCTCTGAAATATGATGTTGTTGATGATGAGAAAAACGTTTGAGGATTTATAGATGTGCTAGTCAATTATCCAGATGTTGATGATGATGCTTCCCTCTCTCTCTCATGTTGATGTTGTATTCGGTTATTTCAGTAGAATATCCTTCTTGTTAAGGGGGAGTGTTGAAATATTCTAACTACGAAGAATATTCTAATTATAATTGAGTTATTTTCTTATAAATAAAATCCCCTTATGTGGATTGATCATGTCGGTCTTTGTATAAGACCAAATCCCCTTTTGTGAATTGGTCAAACCATGTTTATATGGTGGTAATTGAGAATTCCTCCCCTAGGACTAATTAAGTGGTTCTAACCACTAATTGAAGAAGTCGGCCCTGCTTGATTAAGAGACACAACCCTAGCACCCCCCAGCTAGTATAAATAAGAGGGGATGATGCCACATTCACTAACTCACTCAAGTCACTCATCTAGTGCGCAATTATTGAAGGAAGATACAGTTAGAAGAAGGAGAAGAGAGAGGTGCATGCTTAGTGTTGGATTATCTTTAGGATTTTGGTATTTCTCT
Organism: Picea engelmannii; assembly: GCA_009831015.1. Taxonomy (NCBI): domain Eukaryota; kingdom Viridiplantae; phylum Streptophyta; class Pinopsida; order Pinales; family Pinaceae; genus Picea; species Picea engelmannii. The sequence goes on along the minus strand of ML830228.1, from coordinate 25,431 downwards.
TGGAATTGTATTGACAATCTATATTAAGGATTTTTTTGTTGGGTTTTCTCCCCATGAGCATTTCCCAGGAAAAAATGTTGTGTACCTTGTGATTGTGTTTCTCTCAGTGATCCTATTTGTGCTATTATTTTTGAAAAACATTAAAACTTAACAAGAACATCATAATTCAATTCATATCTTGAAGGGAATACAATTTTCTTTCCGAAGGCTTATCCTATCTAACAATTTATTGGCCCCTTTTTGTAGATTTCAAAATGGAAAGGAAAAATATGGCTATTGAATGTCCTAGTTATCGTTTAAAATTTTGATTGGACCAAGATTAGTAAATGAACAATGTGTGCACTACAACAGTTGGTGAAAATATTGATGACTCTGAGTTGGTGCGTATTGCATTGGATGGATTTTCGAAGTCATGGGATGTATGTGTTCGTGGAGTGGTAGCTCGAGAGAATTTACTTGAATGGAAATGCCTATGAGATGATTTTGTGCAAGAAGAGATCATACTTGGTCAGTCAATATCTTCATCTTCACCACATATTGTGGATGAAGAAGGCTTGGCTCTTGCGAACAAAGGCAAGGGCAAGAAGAAGAAAGGTGGGAAGAAGAAGAACATTGACTTTTCTAAAGTCAAATGTTTCCAATGTCACAAGATGGGACAATTTTCCTCATAGTGTCCAAAGAAGAAGAAGAAGAACCAACCGAAAATGGCAACTTCTGCAACAGTGGATGAGTTTTCCAAAAACTTCGAGGAGGAGTTTTTCTTCATAGCCTATATGTCTAGTGCAATAGTCTCAGACATGTGGTTTGTTGACAACAAAGAATCTTGTCATATGACAGGACGCAAGGAGTTTTTCACTAGGATACAAGAGGGAGGCGTTAATCTAGTCATAGATCTTGGAGGTGACAGGCGCTACAAGGTGCAAGGGGTTGGCATGGTCTCATTTCAGAGGAATTTGGGTAAACCACTCCAATTTTTTTGCGTACTATATGTTCTAGGGTTGACAAAGAACCTCATATCAGTCTCTACTCTGGAAGATAAAGGGTATGAAGTCACTTTCTATAAGGGAAGGGTGTTCGTGAGGCCATCAAGGTCAAGCGATAAGATGGACAGGATGATTGGGGTTTGAGAAGAGAAGGTATACAAACTACAGTTTCAACCAGGGAGAGCATTGGTCAGTACAACCACAAACATGGGTGATTTGTGGCATAGGAGGATGACACACTTACACTTTGGTACGATGGTGCACTTGAGACAGGAATTCATTGGATTGCCTAAGTTCACAGCAGAGAGACAATCACTAGATTGCCTAAGTTCACAGTAGAGAGACATGACCCTTGCAAGGGTTGTGCAATGGGAAAGTATGCCCTGAGACCATTTCCACTAATAGAGCAAAGGTCCAAGGGAGTATTAGACTTGATTCATTCAGATGTATGTGGTCTGATAAGTGTGGAATCAGTGAGTGGCTTCAAATAATTTGTACTATTCATTGATGTCTACTCTAGGAAGACTTGGATATACTTCTTGAAGGCTAAGGATGAAGTCTTCGACAAATTTATGGAGTTCAGAGCTCTAGTTGAGAACTAGACTGGAAGGAAGATTCAGGTTTTTAGATCTGACAACGAGGGTGAGTACACCTCCAAGGAGTTTGCGGATTATTGTGCAGAAGCAGGGATCAAGAAGGAACTCATTGTTCCTTACAATCCTCAACATAATGGAGTGACTGAGAAGAAGGACATAACCATAGTCGGAGCAACACGGGAGATGATACATGATCAAGGTTTTACATTGTTTTTATGGGCAGAGGCTAGTCAGACTGCTTTTTATATTCAAAATAGGAGTCTCGACACAGTTTTGGGGAAGTTGACACTTGAGGAGGTATTTACAGGTACCAGACCAGATGTGAGTCATTTTCTCATCTTGGGAAGCATATGTTATTGTCACATCCCTTCAAAGAAGAGGACGAAGTTGGACCCCATAGAAGACAAGGGGATTTTTGTTGGTTATAGCGAGGCTTCAAAGGCCTACAAGATCATTGTGTGTAGGGATGTGCAATTCAAGGAGGAGCATGCATTGAGGAGGTCAAGAGATTTGCCAACACATTTAGAGGACCAGCAGTGACAGGACTCGGGGGTCAAGACAGAGGAGGCACAAGGTGAGAGCATATGATCACAACAACAAACACAAGGTACAAGTGTCAAGAGAGAGACTTTTGGGTAGGATAATTAGAAGCTAGATGATGAGGAGAAGGAGGAGTGTGATGCAGTTCCAAAGGATCAAGACACTAGGCCGCGACCTAAGTGGTATAAGTCCACAATCAATGATTCTAGGTTGGCAGGGCTTCCAGAGAGAGACTTTAGACAAAGTAAATCACCAGAGAGACTTGGGTACATGGAATTAATGACACAACTCATTGATGCAAATCCTTCCCCATATGAGTAGGATCCACAACATGGAGTGTGGCAGGAAGACATGATGGAGTAATATGCCTCCATTATGAAAAATGATGTTTGGGAGGTGGTGCCCAAGCTAGAAGGAAAGAAGGTGGTTGGATCCAAGTGGATTTACAAGGTCAAGCTTGTATAATATGTAAGCATGGAAAATTACAAATCCCTCTTTATGGCCAAGGGGTTTTCACAGCAAGAGGGACTTGAATATGAGGAGAATTTCACCCTGGTGGCCAGGTATTCCTCGATCCGAGCAGTCGTATCGTTGGCATCAGAGAAGGGATGGCACATTCACCAGATGGACATGAAGACCAATTTCCTTAACAAAGTTGTTGAGGAAGAGGTATATTTTGAGCAGCTAGAGGCATTTGAGGTAGGTAGCAGAGAGATGCATGTGTGTAGACTAAGGAGATCCTTGTATGGGGCTCAAGTAGGCACCTCGGGCATGGTACTCGAGGATAGACAACTACTTGAGGGAGATGGGTTTCCATTGGATCGAGGTTGATCTGAACCTGTATTTTCTTGCATGGGAGGTGCCTCTCATACTGGTTTTATATGTAGATGACCTATTTCTAACAGGGGATGAGCAGTTGATAGCCGACTGCAAGGCTAACCTTGCAGTTGAATTTGAGATGAAAGACCTTAGATTGACGCATAGCTTCCTTGTTCTGGAGGTTTGGCAGGAGGATGGGCACTTCTTCTTGGGACAAGGGGAGTATACGGTGGAGATATTGTGTAGGTTCATGATGATAGATTGTAGTCCTATGTCCACACCTCTAGTCATGAACAAGAGGAAGATTGATGCATCATATTCAAAGACAGTAGACGCCACTGTCTATCGTCAATTGATTAGATTGCTCATGTATCTGGTCAACACTCGGTCAGATATCAGCTTTGCAGTAAACTCTTTGAGTCAGTTCATGGTGGACCCTCAGAGAGTACATTGGATAGTTGTGAAGCATGTGCTTCACTACCTCATAGGTACAATGGAGTATAAGTTGTTATATGAGCGTAGTGGTGGAGTGAGATTGGTAGGCTTTACAAAAGTTGGTTGGGAAGGATGTGTAGAGAACAGAAAGAGTACTTCGGGTTGTTGTTTCAGCATTGCATTGGGCATCATTTCCTAGTTCAGCAGGAAGCAGAAATCAGAGGCATTAATATCTGTTGAGGCAGAGTACATGGATTCTAGCTTGGAAACATGTGAGGCATTGTGGCTAAGGAAGCTACTCTTGGGATTGTTCAGGAAGGAGCTAGAAGCTACTATGATTCACTATGACAATCAAAGTTGCATCAAGCTCTCTGAGAATCCGGTGTTTCATGATCGTAGCAAGCACATTGAAATCATGTATTAATTCATCCAGGATTATGTACAGAGAGGAGCCATGAGGCTTGACTACATACAAACTGATGAGCAGATAGCAAATTTTTTTACTAAGGCACTGAGTAAACATAAGTTTATGAAGTTTAGAGATCAGATGGGGTTGAGGCAGAATCCCTTCCTCGCTAATAGGGAGTGGTGATATTGTATAGAAAGGAAGGTATTCACCATGTGTGGCATCCTAGAATGGAGGAGAAAAATGAAACTCAAACAAGTTGATGGGTTAATATTTTTCTTAAAGTTGTACTTAGGAAAAAGTACATTAAATGGGTTATATTTTAATGTATACTTAATGAGCACTTTTTTATAAAGTTAAAGTGAAAAATAATTTACGTTGTGGTCTTTTAATCTTGACCATTGATCTCATCGGATGTCTGAAGATAAATATTGTCCCTCCATCCTTATGTATATAGGGTTTCTCACTTGCTCATTGAGTAAAAGAGAGATCGACTTGGAGAGGGGCACATTATGCACAAGAGAGGGGCGATTTTCTGAAGAGAGAAAGAGGATAATTGTTTGAGGGTTTGGAGAGATGGTTTGTAGGGAGACAAAGGAGGAATCTTCACTGATATTGGCACACATATTCATCATTTCAAAGGTCATTTCCTATAGATCCGATAGCCGCAGTACTAGGTGATGCAGTATCCACACAGGAAGTCATACGATCACGCAGTGGCGTCTTCTGGAACAATTTGGTTCAGGGGGATTTGCAGAAGGGTCTTACATCAGTTGATGAGTTGATACACTAGTATTTTCCTTGCATTTTGGTTGGGTCAATTTTATTGTAAGAGATCTATATATTTTCCTTCGGAATAATAAAAATCTCCAAATATGTTGCACTGGTTTTCTCTCCGAGGTTTTTCCAAGGACGATTGTCCAAAATACTTGTGTACATGTGATGTGATTGATGTTATATTTTACTATTAAGTTCCTGGTTATTATTTTTTGTTGTTCATTATTTATTTATGGAAGAAAACCTGGCATAATCAGTTAAAAGAAAAATTAATTGATTTAGTGAACTGGGTTTAGAGAAATTTCACAATTGTATGCATCTTAACTCATTGAAGCATTAGAGGTTTTCCTTAAGGGTTAAGAGTGGTTATCCCCTTAAGGTTTTCCTTGGCTAGGGTTTAGTTCTAGGGGTTAGGAGTGGCTATCCCCCTAGGGTTTAAAACCTAGTTCTCTTGATCTTGTGTTAGAAGCTCTTGAGGGACAACACCTAGGGTTTATGAGGGTATAAACTCTAGGGTTATCTCTCCTAGAAGTTTGAACTACACTTATGAGGGAATAATCCTAGGATAGACCTCCAAGTCCTCTTTTTTCCTTGGCCTCCATTGAAGTGCTACATTGAATCCATATGCCCAATGAAAACACATTGACCTCCAAACCTCCAAATACTTTCTCTATTACTCTAATGATACCCAAACTCATTTTTCCTAGACTTCACTCTTCACATTGAGCTTCCTTGCCCTAAGCTCAAGCAATCTTGATCCAGGGAAACTCCCTTGAGTCAGAGGAGAGATGGCCTAAAGGGAAAGATGGTTGGTGAGGTGACTGTGGCCTTCCCCTCAATTACATAGGATTTCACTTGAGCTTTCAGACTTTAGCTCAATAAGTTCAAGTTCATCTGATAATAGGCACCCAAATGAAAGTGATGGAAACTTAATGAAGTGTTGATGGTTTAGTTTCTTATCTAATACAGGATGAGAACAAAACAATTGTTTATTGAAGATAATACATATATCGAGGTCACATACCTAGCGAAATCGTGAGCATCAATTTTAGCCACCTAGGTGCCTCGGTGGATGGAGGACCCATATGTGGTCTTGTGTTTGAACCAAAAAAATTGTAATTGTATTTGAAATCCTTCTTTGTAAATTTTTTTGTTAAAATATTGTAACTGTGAAGAATATTCTAATTATACTTGAGTTATTATCTTATGGATCAATCCCCTTTTGTGGATTGATCATGTCAGGACTTATGTATGACCAAATCCCCTTTTGTGGATTGGTCAAACCCTAGTTAATTGGTGCTAATTGAGAAGTTGAACCCTAGGGCTAATTAAAGTGGTCTTAGCCACTAATTGAAGAAGTTAGACCAGCTTGGTCAAAAGACACAACCCTAGCACTCCTTAGCTAGTATAAATAAGAGAGGATAGCACCTCATTCTCACACTCACCCAACCACTCATATAGTGCACATCTTTTGGGAGATAGATGTAGTTTCCAGAAGGAGAGAGAGGTGCATGCTCAGTCTTGGATATTCTTGGTGGTTTTGTCTTTTGTCTTGGCATTGTATTGGCAATCTATATTAAGGAAGTTTTTCTTGGGTTTTCTCCCCCATGAGGGTTTCCTGGGATAAAACGATGTGTACCTTGTGATTGTGTTTCTCTTAGTTATCTTGCTTATGTTATTATTGTCTACTAAATTTAAAAGAACTTAATAGTTTCTCTATATTTAACATGGTATCAGAGATAAAATGAGTAGACAACCTTTCACTGGGTAACCAAAAACGTCATTGTTGTCGTACAAGCAAATTATGGCTTTTTGTTGGAAGAGAAACTATGACTAAAAACCATCTAGGGAAGTGCACCCTAGCCTAGCAAACTCATTGGAAGCTTGAGCACACCTTTTCAGTGGCCAGAGCCTCTGAAAATTCAAACCCTAGTTTTGACTGGTATTAGAAAACTAGAAAACCGGGAAACCATAACCAGTACCAGAAGTACTAGTCCAGATTTGTGCAGGCTCAGTTTCAAGGGGTAAAATTTGGATTTTCTAAAAACATATTGCACCAGCCTACTCACCTCAGCCCAACGCATCTAGTCCCTGAATCAGAATTCAAAAAATTTGAAAGTTGAAAAATTAGGGTTTCCTCATAAAACCCTAAGTTGTAGCTGTAGTACCAATTGCAGTGAAAGTTTTGCGAAGTGTTGGGACTATTGTTTTATTTTCCTATTGCACCTTACCATAGAAATACATTTTCATAGTTATGTACTTACATATGGTTTAAATGTATTATTATTCTAAAAGGGTACTTGCATGAGAAAGGATCTCTTGACAATCATAGATCTAAAAGGATCTCATATCCAACTCATTCAGAGGAATAAATGCACCCTAGGTTTGATTATACCAATATGCATATATTTGTTATTATTTTGACATCTAGGTTGATGTTGAAGTTATGACCATCATACTAACCCTTGGTCAAGATTAAATTCAAGGTGTTAGAATGAGATTAGAGTTCAATCTCTAACTTAGATTTCTGTCAAGATAGCATATTATCTTAGTACATAGGACAGGTTGAAGAAATCACTTGTCATCTTAAGTAAAGGAGACTTTGAAGAAAAGAAACACACTCATTCTTGAATACAAGACTCTAGGCTCCAGGTTTGATTAATTAATTTGATAAGATCCACATATGACAAAGTAAACACTATAGTTGAGATATCAGTCTTTGAAAAGTATTATACTTGGTAGCATGTGAGAATTACTAAGATGAATGCTTATTGAAATAATTTACCAAATATAACTAACATCTCCTCTATAAGTAACATCCCCTCTAGGAGAAACTTCTTATTGTGCCTCTAGGTTACCATGGAGGAATGTTTGATCACAACACTAGAAGAGCGTTTCTCTCATTTTTTATTGTATTTCTTACTTTTGACCTTTGTTTCAGGTAGGGCACAAGCGATAGCTCTAAAGAAGCTATTGTGACAATTATTCTTGTTATTGTTTTATTATTATCAAAAGGGTATTATTCTTGTCTGTTGTTGTTCTTGTTTCAGACAAGTCACAAGTGATAACCATGAGGAAGCTATAGCGACGGTTGCAAAAAGAAACATATTAGATGAGACATGAAGAAGATTATGTACATGACCGTATACATTCATGTACCAAAGAAGATGAAGAAGAAGCTATTTTTGAGATACTGAGTATCTCATATAGAGATTGATTGTAAGGATAATAAGGCTCCAAACATGATCGAATGTTAGAACAAGAAATCATAGTAGGCTTGTTCAAAGGATAATGAAGCCACCTTTACTGGAAGCATAATTCGTTTGAAGTCTGACTCATCTTTTCATATTAAGACTTGGTATTCAACACCAAGTATATGTTGTAGAGACTATGAATTTCTTGTAGACTAAGAAGAGGATCATAATAGAGTAAGTCTGATCTTAGAGAGGATCATATGGGAAAAGGAGACACCTTCTAGGACTCACTGACAAATGCCAAGAGTTGAGAAGACTAGCTTGTAGTTTCAGAGACATCCAGAAGACATGAAATCTCCTAGAAAGATTCCCTTGTTTCAGTGACAAAGAAGGAAGCTAGTCAGAAGGAATGGGATATGAATTTTTCCATGAGACTAGAAGAGAAATCAGTTTTGACTTCAAATATTGATATAACAAATCAAGCATGTTGCAGATAAAAGATGTACAAAGATGATTTGTTTCCAGAGGATTCTCCCAGCAAGAGGGAGAAGACTATGATGAGACACTTACTCCAGTAATCAAAGAAATAGTTCTAGTATTCATGAAGACAACAAGAACAACCAGGATTCAGATACAAGTATGCGATGCAGGGGGAGAAATCCCTATATTTAAGATTGAGTTTCAGTTTGTGCAATACATTAGTCGGGCCATGGAGACATGACTACAATAGCAGATAAAGTTACCTCCATGAAAGAAGAAGATCTATTTTCAGTATCAATTATTGAGCCACTCTCAGTTTCAGATGAAGTTGTTGTCGTAATAGAGTAGAGGAACTACTCTCAGAGTTCAAAAACTACAATGATTCTCAACTTCAGAGAAATTGGATGTGTAGAATCCCAGTCCTATAGGAACAATTGCAAAGAGAGTATAAGACATACTCTCAGACAGTGAGACAAATAGTGCTTTGCAAAAATCACATTGACGCAACCTGCCCCTCAGCGAGCGGCCGCTTCCACCAGGACCTTCTCCAACCACGGGCCCGAAGAGTCTAAGCTCTTCCAACTCCCCTCGGGAGTCACGAGTCACCCACAATAACCCCTCGGCAATCTCCCCTTTGGAAATCAGGATATCGCGACTCGGGAGTTCGCGGTTCACGCGAACACAAATCACATGCAAAACAAAAACCCGATCCCCGATGGTCAACGAGTCAACACTTCCCTCTATCGGAGATTTCCTTATCGGGAAATCGGCACATGAAATGCCGTGATTCACTTACACTATGAATCCCCGAACTCCGATATGCTTCCACCTGTACTCCACTAGCGATCGCGGCCCCACACGCCACGTCACCTCCTCTCTCCTCTCTATCGGGGATCGTGGGATCGCGATTTCTCCGTTCACAATTTCTTCGCAGTGGAAGGTCCCGAATGCCGAACCCCGATCTCCCGGGATCTCACGCCACCTGTCCCCTGGGAATCAATGGTTCCTACTGATTCAGGAAATCGCTCCTCGCGATTTCAGCGGGTATGAGCTCTCTCCCCATCAAACGCCGAAGACCGAACCCCGATACATTGCCACCTGTATCCCACTAGCTCCCGGGGTCCCACGCTGCCACGTCTTCTTCGAGATTTCGCGGATCGCGGATCCACGATGCAAGAAATCCTTGGCGTCGAGAACCTCGATTCTCCGAACGCTGAAACCCCGAAGTCCGATGACACCTGTCCTCCACCTGCTCTGGAGGTCCCACTCAACTACGTCACTCCTACGCTCGTGCGATCGGGAATCGCGGGATCGCGATTTCAACTGTCATGGTTTCTTGCATTGGGAAATCCCGAATGTCGAAACTCCGATATCACGCCACCTGTCAGCACCTCTGGTGAGGCCTATGCCTTGACACCTGTCTCCCCCTCGTTCTATCGGAAAATCGCGATTCGGGAATTCGCGTTTCTTGATGCACAAGACCACAGTGTTCGCAAAACCCCGAACTCCGACTCCTCAGGATCTTGTGCCACGTGTCCCCTCTCCGATCAACGGCTTCGATTGATTCGGGAAATCACAACTCGCGATTTCAAAGAGCTTGAACTCTTGCCTCCGGGAACGCCGAACGCCGAACCCCGATCCTCAGGGATCCTGCGCCACGTGTCCCCTCTCCGATCAACGGCTTCAATTGATTCGGGAAATCGCAACTCGCGATTTCTCGAGGTGTAGAACTCTCACCTTACCAATCCCCGAACGTCGAAACCCTGAAGTCCGATGGACTTTGATTCTCCACACCTGTGCTTAAGGGTTATCTCCCACGCAACTCTTCAGCGATCGGACGGTCCTTAGGGTTTCGCAAACTTCACGGGGGTTTCCAATCGTTGATTCTCTTCCTCTTGAGAATCCTCCGGCTTCCAAGCTTTTCCTTGGTTCAATCTCTCCCAGGCCTATTCCTAAGATGCTTGCAAGGAACTATCCCTCCTGAGCTTTGTCTCTCTCTGAATCCTTCAGAGACTTCTCACTTTCTTCCGGTGCTCGACTTCCAACAGCTCTCAAAGCGTTGAAGTCGTCTAGACCTGTGCGATCCTGTTTACGCGGTCCAGTCCTTCTTCTCTCAGACTCGGCTCTGAGACTTCAATTCGACCTGCACTCACCTGCACGGTTCAAATAACCCAACATAACCCTGGGCAACAGAGAACAAAAGTTCAACTGCTCAGCCTCCTCAACACACTCGATGCGGAGGAATTCAATTGCACTCTATGCAGGAATCTCCTGGCTTAAGCAGAGAATCAATTGAAACTCATTCCCTCATTCCCTCAGGTTTCGAACCTGATATGCAATCACGTACGCAGCATATAAAAGATAAGCATATAAAGAATCAAACATGCAAAGGCATAATATCAACAACACACAGAGATCAAACACATCCATGGATTTGAATCAAGCTTTTCCTATTAATTCAATATCTGTACATGGAGTTTCTTCACAAGCTCTCTGCTCTGTTCTCTCCTTGCTTCTATGC